>JXCR01061298.1:69043-102435 GCA_002079205.1 Phalaenopsis hybrid cultivar
TTATGAAGCACCTTACGGAACAACACGATGACAACCGTGAAGACAATGTAACAACGTCTTCAAGATGGTGCAACGTGCACTCCGCATACAATCTAATGGCACACCCTGAAAACGGTGTAAAAACAAATTGTAAATACGATGCAACAATGTGCCTTATATACGGTTCAAAAACGCCTCCCAAAGATTGTGTAACAGACAACCAGTAATAACTGCTTACAACTGTCTACTCATGATAATGTAACTTTCTTCGAACTCCCGAAGCTCTCTGCTTGTAGCCCGTCACTACGACCTATATGAACAACTACAACCTAAGTGATCCACCTGATGCAACTCCAAAATCAGACCTCTATTGTCTACAAACGTTATCATAACTTATGCAGCTCCCAACTCTGACTGTTGTGGCCTACGAACGTCATTACAACTAATGTAACTCCCAAATCAAGAATTTGTAGTTACAAATGTTATAGCAGATCATGGAGCTCTCAACTTTGGTCTCTGCACCCTACATACATTATCACAACTCATGCAGCTTTGAAATCTAGCCTCTGCACCTTATGGACATTATCAAAACTTATGCGGCTCCCAATTCAACTCTAGCCTATATGGTTTATGAATGTTATCATAGCTCATGAAGCTTCCAATTATGGCCTCTGCGGCCTACGAACATTATCACAGCTCAAGCTGCTCCCAATTACGGCCTCTGCGGCCTACAAACGTAATTGCAGCTCCTCTGTATGACCTATGTCACAATTCACGCAACTCCGAATTCCAACCTTTGCAAATTGCAACCATTATTATAACTCCCTACTACGACTCTATGGTGAATTGATGTTTCTGAAGCAATCATATACGACCCACACAATAAACTATTACTAAAACTTTCAACTATAACCTCTACGGCAAGTTGGTGCTACAACCACCTTTACAACATTTATGTTGAAGTATTGCCTCCATAATAATCAACTACGACATTGACAACCCAAAACAACTTTTATTGATAAAATGTCATGGTACATCAACTTTGCAACTTCATCTTTCTTAACTCTAGAGAATAGTGAGTCTATGTACTCTTGATTATATAGTGAGGTTACTTTGATTGGGCTAGACCCTATGATTTTTTCTTTTTTTTCAATTTTTTCCTCTTTTTAGGTTTTTCACATAAAAACTCAATGTGCTCCTGTTGCTGCTCTTTTATTATCTGAGTATGTGATAAACATTCATGCGATGCTAAACGCTAAATAATCACTCTATCACCGTAAATCTTCTAGCAGATATAAAACTATGAGGAAAATTTACACGAATACCACACTAGTCTTTTGTATTTACATGTCAAACACTAAGCTTTAATATTTACATTTATAATATATCGCCGTCATGAACTTATACGTAAAAGGTTGCTTCAATTTTTAAACAAATTAATAGTAGTAGTATTTTTATGTGACATTAAAAAATAGAGTGTAATATATGTAAATATGAACGCTTGGGTGTTAGATATCTAAATACATAAAAATTATGTGGTACATGTTTAAATGCCCCCTAATTATTTTAAGATAAATATGATATAAAAAAATTATTTACTTTCTTATTACTCCTATTTTAAAATACAACTAATAACTAAATATTTGACTTTGAACAAATTTTGACATCACCAGAAAATTTGGTCAAATTAATTTTAATTTCGACAGGTAAAGTGCAACAGTGTATTATAATATTGCAAAGGATGAATTATTGCGTGCGGACACAGTATCCATCTCTGCATGGGGTGTCCGATCCTGGCCGTAGATCACGTGATCTACGGTCAGGATTATTTCCGTTTTTTTTTTTAAAATTTAGGTGGGGCCCACCGAAATATATCGAAACCGTAAATTAGGTGATTTAAAATCCAGAACCGTATGGAATAATTTTCCATTGCAAAGGGCTCTCGGCGCAAATAGTTTTTTTTTTTTAATTCTATTAAATAAATAAATAGAATTTTAAGCAATTCTTCAGTCAATAACGTTCGACGGCACGTCTGAGTCGTCCGCCCGTCACAACTAACGGCTAACGGCTTACGGCTTACGGCTAACGGATTCGTGGAAATCTCATTATCCCCTTTTTGCCCTTCCGGTAGCCGCGATTTCGGTTGGATTCGTATGGGTATTCATGGAACATTCAAAAACGCTAGTGCACGACTGCCCGTTCAACGGCTCCTGAGCAGCAATTGAAATGCACGAGAACGTTCTGCTAAAGTGCTACGAATGTGCTACCTTGGTAGTGGGGGCATTTACGTCAAATCATTCAATTTCTATTTATTTACATATATAATTTTATTTTTTATATTTTTATCCTTTAAAATCTATATATTACATAAAAATAACAGCATCATTTTAATTAAAACAAATGAGATGCATATTTTCATGTATAATAAAATTACATTCATGTAAAAATTAAATTTAGATGTTATATATATATATATATATAACTGCATAATAATTGAGTGGTTTTAATAATTATATGGAAACATTAAAATTTCTTTATCTCAAAATATATTTAAAAATTAAAATTCACATTGGCAAATTTTAATCAACGAACAAAAAAGTTTTTTTTCTTATATATTAACCTATTATTTGTGTTTTTATAATTAGGAATAATAAATATTTAAAGAATAACTTAATTATTATAAAATTTAGTTCTGATGGTGAGAATTATTTTAATCGCAATTTACAAAATCTGAAAATTATTTTAATATTAGTATTTAAATTTTTCAATAAAATATAATATAAATTTTAGTTGATTATAAAATATGTTAAATTATCTTAATTTTCTCTTCAAGAATGAGCGAAAAAGGGCGAATTTTTTTCTGCGTTGAACGATTCAATGCAGACCAGAATTTAGTTATCTTTACAGCCATACGATAACTGTCCTCCAACTACAAACGAAAATGAATGAATTTAACTTATTATTTTTAAAAAAAATTCTCTTTTTTAGATCAAATAAATATAAAAGAGATCTAAGTTTCAACAAACATTTATCAGATTATAAAGCTGCTTCCNATATTATTTTTAAAAAAAATTCTCTTTTTTAGATCAAATAAATATAAAGAGATCTAAGTTTCAACAAACATTTATCAGATTATAAAGCTGCTTCCTTTTTTATTTCTTTCTAGTCTANTTAAGGATGGATTTAAAATTTTTAAATTTTTTTAATATAAAAATATAGTCGTATCGAATTTATCGTTTATATATTATATTTATCTCAAAATATATTTAAAAATTAAAATTCACACTGGCAAATTTTAATCAAGATATTATCAGTATTTTTTTTTTCATTTCGAACAAAAAAAGGTTTTTTTCTTTTATATTAACCTATTATTTGTGTTTTATAATTAGGAATAATAAATATTTAAAGAATAACTTAATTATTATAAAATTTAGTTCTGATGGTGAGAATTATTTTAATCTCAATTTACAAAATCTGAAAATTATTTTAATATTAGTATTTAAAATTTTAAATTAAATATAATAAAAATTTTAGTTGATTATAAAATATGTTAAATTATCTTAATTTTCTCTTCAAGAATGAGCGAAAAAGGGCGAATTTTTTCTGCGTTGAACGATTCAATGCAGACCAGAATTTAGTTATCTTTACAGCCATACAATAACTGTCCTCCAACTACAAACGAAAATGAATGAATTTAACTTATTATTTTAAAAAAAAATTCTATTTTTTAGATCAAATAAATATAAAAGAGATCTAAGTTTCAACAAACATTTATCAGATTATAAAGCTGCTTCCTTTTTTATTTCTTTCTAGTCCACTGCTACTGACTCCTTCTCCTAATCTTCTCTCTCTAGAAGTGCAAGTAAGAGCTCCGGTATTCATCGAGAGGGAAGGAGAAGGATGTTCGATATACTAGTGGGGAGGAAATTCTCGAACAAATGGTGAAGTTTTGGTTTTGGATTTCTTTTCTCTGAGTTCGATTTTATGGTTTCTTGGATTGAGAATTGGTTTGGTTGTGTTGGCTGCAGCAAGCATTCGGTGAAATGCATAAAGTGCAGGATAGAGCTTATCCGGAAGAAGAAGCAGGTGATGGTGAAATATCTCAAGAAGGACGTTGCCGATCTCCTCGCCGGCGGCCATGACGCTAATGCTTTTGGCCGGGTAGGGATTCTTTTCTTTGGTTCTGAGGTCATTTTGCAAGTGGAGGTCTCTATCTGGTTTGACTTGTTCTTGGTGTCCCTGGTTTTTTGTTTTGATTTTGCGTTGCTTTAGCGGTTCTGCATTCTTTGGTTATGCTCGTTTAGTTCGATCTGGTTCCTTTGATTATTTTTCTTCTTCTAACTGCTTCAGTTTGTGATGCACTGATTTGTGCATTTATTTGTGGAATTTGGATTTTCACCTTTTGACGCGCTTATCTTGTGTTCTTCTGTATGTTTCTCTGTGGCTCTGTGGGTTTCAGCTGTTTTTGTTGANCTTCTTCTTCTAACTGCTTCAGTTTGTGATGCACTGATTTGTGCATTTATTTGTGGAATTTGGATTTTCACCTNTTTCTTCTTCTAACTGCTTCAGTTTGTGATGCACTGATTTGTGCATTTATTTGCGGAATTTGGATTCACCTTTTTGACGCGCTTATCTTGTGTTCTTCTGTATGTTTCTCTGTGGCTCTGTGGGTTTCAGCTGTTTTTGTTGAAAACTGGGGGTAAACATTCGAACTTCAACAAAATTATAAGAATTGAAAAGAAATTTAGGAGATAGAAAACGAGTTAGACAAGACGAAAATGATCTTTGCCCTAAGGAAAAGTGCATACAAAGATTGAAGTTCTTTAGTTGTAAATGGATCAACTAGAGAAATAATTTTGTGGACAGAAGGATGATGTTGAAATACTTTCCTCTAATATTCAGGACCCTTAGATCAACAAAGATCCAGAAGTTCTTCAGGCTTACATCTGGATTGATATTTATGGGTCGACGTGTCCTTCTCTCTTGTGCAACTTGTATGTTTTACTTGTTTTCTTATTCTGACTGTTTCAGCTCAAGGAGGCCAGATTGCTAAGTTGGATTTGTTCTACGATTTTAACTTAAATTATTTTTTCTTATATTTTCTTATAAATGCAATTTCGTTATTATGTCTGTCTGACTTAGTATTTACCTTGGCTTGTTTGAGCAGATCGATGCACTTATTGTTGAAATAAATCATGCATCTTGCTATGATATGATTGAGCAATATTGTGGATGTCTTTTGGAGCATCTCTCGACCATGTGCAAGGAAAGGTACAATCTTTCATTTTCTGCATTTCTGAAAGTCAATTTTCATCAGTTCTGCCTCTTTTGAAAATCTTAATTTACTCAAAATCATGCTTCCTGCTAGATTTTTGTTTTAACTTATGAGCTAAGGTAATTTGAGAGTCCATGTGTGGTAGTGCTTTTGCTCAGGATTCTAAAAAATTTTTGGATCAAATAAAAACCAGCAATATGTCTTAAAGGTCATAAAGCGCAGCATGATACATGTTCAAGTTGGCAGAAAATCTATCTCATTCTCGCATCATTATAATCCATATCCAATATTTGAGGTCCATTGATGGGCTGCTTCAATACCTGTAAACATTTGTTTTCCATATATTTTCTTTTAAATATGCTATTTTTACTCCTCCTTCAACTATTTTATCCACAAATTCTTAGGTCTTCTCTTACAAATAGTTCAAACTTTATGTAGCAAATCTGACTTTAATCTTGATCCAGTCAACCTTTATTCTAGGTGATATGTGTGGAGCTTAGCTAAAGTTTTCTTTTTTCTCTAGGTTTGAATGTCAATTACTAACCTAAATGCTTCTTGAGCTTACTTTAACTTGTACGTCCTTTTAATATTTACAAACCTGGGATGGGCCCCTTAACCTCAGCATGAGATCCAATTTAAGGCTTCTGCCTATGCTTTTCAAACTTCAACTTTACAAGACTTGTGGCAGCCTAGAGTTTTGATGAGTTGACGGTATACTAAATAGTTGACAAATACTTTTATTTATTCTTTTGCTATAGGGAATGTCCTAAAGAAGCCATGGAAGCTGTAGCAACTCTGATTTTTGCTGCTGCCAGATTCTCAGACTTGCCTGAATTAATTGACCTCAGAAGTATATTTACAAAGCGATATGAAACTCGGATGGAATCTTGCATTAACAAAGAGGTTTTTAATTCTTAAACTGTAATCCCTTTCATAAGCTATCCCCGGATTTGTTTCCATGTATAAATCAACAGTAGTTATCTTTTCATATTACAGTTTGTTGCGAAGATACAGAATAAATCATTTTCAAAGGTCAGGAAGCTGGAAGTAATGGAAGATATTGTCCAAGAGTTTTCTGTAAACTGGAACTCAAATATGTTTGAGAACAAAATGTCAAATCAATCCGATCCTGTTCATGTAAGAAATTTTGATCATATTGATAGGCATTCCACATTGAAATAGACAATCCAGAAAACTATTGATAGTTAGTCTATACTGTTTTAATATTTGTTAACATTTGGAAAATCACCTGGTATTCTTTTCTACATAACAGGGAAAAGCATTGAAACATCAACTTGTTTTTGACGAGAATGAGAAACAGTTTGCCATGAGAGCTCTGCAGAACCTACAAATAAAACCAGAGGAGCAGATAGAGTTTCAAACAACTCCCACCAATGTCAATAACCGTGCACTTTATACTATTGAGAAGACCGCGAAGATAATTGTGGATGAATCCGAGAATGCCAAACCTGAATACACTGATAAAAATGCTATTGTCAAACAACAATACAATCAGAATGAAAATTACATAAATGATTTCATAGTAGAAGGCAAGGCACAAAGGGCTCATGAACGAATTAGTCTGGTTCCTACTGTGAAGCAAACTTCAGCAGAAGTTGTGCACACCAAATCAACAGATGGCTCTAATGGAACCATTGTAGATCAAGGCGGCTCAGCACTTTCTGTAGCTTCTGAGAATGTCAACGAGTTGGATCATAATGGTCAAGATAGGTGGCTTCATGGACCAGTAAATGCTTCAAGTCGGAGAACATTTTATCCTCAACCTCCATACAGGAAACCCAACTTAAACAACACTCCGAACAACAGTAATTACGTGAATCCTACAAACCATGAGAAGTCTGCTGGCAGCCAAGGTAACATGCCAAAAGACGAAATCTTTAAAGATGACTCCAATCTAAAATCTCAAATTCAAACCAAGCGAGGAAAAGAAACTGCAAGGGCGAATGACATCCATGGCAACGTTTATTATGAGCAAAGGTTCAACATAAAGAAAACGCCCAGTAGTCATCGAAGACATGGTAGCAGGCGAACTTTAGAGACTTCCGAAGATGCTGGCTACGACAAAGAGGAGGAGAATATGGATAAACTCTTGATGCTTTACAGCAAGAAAAGCACAAATAATGAACCAAGAAAATGCAGAACAAAGATGAGAAGAGCCCCGAAAGAGGCCGTAGCTGGTGCTGCACTAGTTCCAGAACTCCTTGATAAAAATGGGCTTCATCAACTAATCAGTTCAGCTGAGAATGGTTTCATAAGTCAAGCTCGGGCCACCTCAAAGCCTTTGAGGCAACCGGAGAATGAAATCAGGGCAGCCTGGATCGCACAGCATTGAAGAATTTTTTTAAGAATTTACTAATATTTTATTTTAACACGTCTACTAGTTCAATTTTTTGTTTGTTATAATGATTTGTTTGTTGCAATTTTTTTTTAGTTTCAAATCATGATTTCAGGTGATCTTTAGCATTGCGTTTTATTGAGTTGCATGATAGGTGAAAATTTGAAATGGATGTTTTTTTATTTTTTGGTTTGTTCTTGTATGATAGAATGTGTCATTGGCATGTTGCAATCAGTTTACTTCATAGTTTTGCTGATTTGACAATGCAGCAGTAATTGTAATGCAGAAAGGTTATCTTAGTGGATAGTCATAGCAGTAATTGTAATGCATAATTATATTTAGTTTTTTTGCACTCCATAAATTTCAACATAACTAAAANAACTTGTGGCACAATTTAAAATTGTGACAGCCTAGAGTTTTGATGAGTTGACGGTATACTAAATAGTTGACAAATACTTTTCTTTTCTCTTTTGCTATAGGGAATGTCCTAAAGAAGCCATGGAAGCTGTAGCAACTCTGCTTTTTGCTGCTGCCAGATTCTCAGACTTGCCTGAACTAATTAACCTCAGAAGTATATTTACAAAGCGATATGAAACTCGGATGGAATCTTGCATTAACAAAGAGGTTTTTAATTCTTAAACTGTAATCCCTTTCATAAGCTATCCCCAGCTTTGTTTCCATGTATAAATCATCAGTAGTTATCTTTTCCTATTACAGTTTGTTGCGAAGATACAGAATAAATCATTTTCAAAGGTCAGGAAGCTGGAAGTAATGGAAGATATTGTCCAAGAGTTTTCTGTCAACTGGAACTCAAATATGTTTGAGAACAAAATGTCAAATCAATCCGCTCCTGTTCATGTAAGAAATTTTGATCATATTGATAGACATTCCACATTGAAATAGACTATTCAGAAAACTATTGATAGTTTGTCTATACTGTTTTAATATTTGTTAACATTTGGAAAATCACCTGGTATTCTTTTCTACATAACAGGGAAAAGCATTGAAACATCAACTTGCTTTTGATGAGAATGAGAAACAGTTTGCCATGAGAGCTCTGCAGAACCTAGAAATAAAACCAGAGGAGCAGATAGAGTTTCAAACAACTCCCACCAATGTCAATAACCGTGCACTTTATACTTTTGAGAAGACCGCGAAGATGATTGTGGATGAATCAGAGAACGCCAAACCTGAATACACTGATAAAAATGCTATTGTCAAGCCACAATACAATCAGAATGAAAATTACAGAAATGGTTTCATAGTAGAAGGCAAGGCACAAAGGGCTTATGAACGAATTAGTCTGGTTGCAACTGAGAAGCAAACTTCAGCAGAAGTTGTGCACACCAAATCAACAGATGGCTCTAATGGAACCATTGTAGATCACGGCGGCTCAGCACTTTCTGAAGCTTCTGAGAACGTCAACGAGTTGGATCATAATGGTCAAGATAGGTGGCTTCATAGACCAGTAAATGCTTCTAGTCGGAGAACATTTTATCCTCAACCTCCATACAGGAAGCCCAACTTAAACAACAATCCGAACAACAGTAATTACGTGAATCCTACAAACCATGAGAAGTCTGCTTGCGGCCAAGGTAACATGCCAAAAGACGAAATCTTTAAAGATGACTCCAATCTAAAATCTCAAATTCAAACCAAGCAAGGAAAAGAAACTGCAAGGGCGAATGACATCCATGGCGACGTTTATTATGAGCAAAGGTTCAACATAAAGAAAACGCCCAGTAGTCATCGAAGACATGGTAGCAGGCGAACTTTAGAGACTTCCGAAGATGCTGGCTACGACAAAGAGGAGGAGAATATGGATAAACTCTTGATGCTTTACAGCAAGAAAAGCACAAATAATGAACCAAGAAAATGCAGAACAAAGATGAGAAGAGCCCCGAAAGAGCCCGTGGCTAGTGCTGCACTAGTTCCAGAACTCCTTGATGAAAATGGGCTTCATCAACTAATCAGTTCAGCTGAGAATGGTTTCATAAGTCGAGCTCGGGCCACCTCAAAGCCTTTGAGGCAACCGGAGAATGAAATCCGGGCAGCCTGGATCGCACAGCATTGAAGAATTTTTTTAGAATTTACTAATATTTCATTTTAACACGTCTACTAGTTCAATTGTTTGTTTGTTGCATTTTTTTTTTAGTTTCAAATCATGATTTCAGGTGATCTTTAGCATTGCGTTTTATTGAGNATAATGATTTGTTTGTTGCATTTTTTTTTTAGTTTCAAATCATGATTTCAGGTGATCTTTAGCATTGCGTTTTATTGAGTTGCATGATAGGTGAAAATTTGAAATAGATGTTTTTTTTTATTTTTTTGAGTTGTCCTTGTATGATAGAATGTGTCATTGGCATGCTGCAACCATTTTACTGCATAATTTTGCTGATTTGACAATGCAGCAGTAATTGTAATGCAGAAAGGTTATCTTAGTGAATTGNATGCATGATAGGTGAAAATTTGAAATAGATGTTTTTTTTATTTTTTTGATTTGTTCTTGTATGATAGAATGTGTCGTTGGCATGCTGCAATCAGTTTACTGCATAATTTTGCTGATTTGACAATGCAGCAGTAATTGTAATGCAGAAAGGTTATCTTAGTGAATTGTCATAGCAGTAATTGTAATGCATAATTATATTTAGTTTTTTTGCACTCCATAAATTTCAACATAACTAAAACCATGATTTTAAATTCATTTAATTTTAAATTCATTTAATTTTAAAATTATTATCCATCATTAAAAAGTTAATTTAGTAATAAACGGTAGCCGTTTCATATAAAATTTAAAAATCATGTNGATTGTCATAGCAGTAATTGTAATGCATAATTATATTTAGTTTTGTTGCACTCCATAAATTTCAACATAACTAAAACCATGATTTTAAATTCATTTAATTTTAAATTCATTTAATTTTAAATTTATTATCCATCATTAAAAAGTTAATTTAGTAATAAACGGGAGCCGTTTCATATAAAATTTAAAAATCATGTCCGGCTCACCTAAACCCGGCCCTTAAAGCAGGCGCTCGCACGCATGCCTATGCCTGCCTGCGTTCCAGATTCCCAAACGGCCCTGCTCTCCCTCCCTTCTCTTCCTCTGAAGAAGCTAAGAGAAACAAAAACAGGGCATAACAATGGCAGAGCCAGCAATGGCCATCGGCCTTCTGGCTGTCATCCTCTTCCTCACCCTCCTCTTCCTCCTACTCAATCTCTTCTTCCATCTCCTCCGCCGCCCCACTCACCCACCATACAAACTCGAAACACCTCCCATCTCTCCGGCCAAGCTTTCTCCTTTCCACGTCAATGGAGTCCTCCGCGCTCCAANTTTTAAATTTATTATCCATCATTAAAAAGTTAATTTAGTAATAAACGGTAGCCGTTTCATATAAAATTTAAAAATCATGTCCGGCTCACCTAAACCTGGCTCTTAAAGCAGGCGCTTGCACGCATGCCTATGCCTGTCTGCGTTCCAGATTCCCAAACAGCCCTGCTCTCCCTCCCTTCTCTTCCTCTGTGGAAGCTAAGAGAAACAAAAACAGGGCATAACAATGGCAGAGCCAGCGATGGCCATCGGCCTTCTGGCCGTCATCCTCTTCCTCACCCTCCTCTTCCTCCTACTCCACCTCTCCTTCCATCTCCACCGCCGCCGCACCCACCCACCATACGCACTCGAAACACCTCCCCTCTCTCCAGCCAAGCTTTCTCCTTTCCGCGCCAATGGAGTCATCCGCGCTCCAAAAAGCTTCCTTCTTTCCTCCCCTGTGCTCGATGCCATGCTCCAGCCGCCGTCTCCCAGCGNTCTACTCCATCTCTTCTTCCATCTCCTCCGCCGCCGCATTCACCCACCATACGAACTCGAAACACCTCCCATCTCTCCGGCCAAGCTTTCTCCTTTCCACGTCAATGGAGTCCTCCGCGCTCCAAAAAGCTTCCTTCTTTCCTCCCCTGTGCTCGATGCCATGCTCCAGCCGCCGTCTCCCAGCGCGAACGCAACGGAGTGTTTTGTCTGCATATCAAATCCTGTTTTTGATTCGGCGAGCGGACGAAGCGAGGCGGTGATGGAGGAGAATGGCGACAGATCGCCGGAGCTGAAGCTGATGAAGAAGCTTCCTTTGTCGAACTCTGTGAGTGCTACGGAGACGAACAGAGCTTCGTTTTTGTCAGAGGAGCTTTGTTCTTCTCCTTCTTGGTGACTGTTGTGGATAGGTGGTTCAGGTTTAATTTGAAGCCGCCCTTTTTTTTTCAGTTCTGTTCGGTTTCTATATGGAGCTGTTTATTTAAATCGGATTTAACTAAATCCGACAAGCAGAAAAATGGCAGCTTTCAAATGCTGGATTTTGTTTATCNTTTTTTGTCGGAGGAGCTTTGTTCTTCTCCTTCTTGGTGACTGTTGTGGATAGGTGGTTCAGGTTTAATTCGAAGCCGCCCTTTTTTTTCAGTTGTGTTCGGTTTCTATAAGGAGCTGTGTATTTAAATCGGATTTAACTAAATCCGACAAGCAGAAAAATGGCAGCTTTCAAATGCTGGATTTTGTTTATCCTTTTTTTTTCTTTTTTCTGTCCTTGGATTTTGGATTTAATAAAACCGGATTTACAAAATTTATTAAAACTGCTAAAATTTTTATCATACTGCTCCTAAGACTAGTTGAAGAGCGATGTAACATAAGGTAGAAAAATTTGCTGCATGTCAGGTAGGTTAAAGAAAGCCTATTGAGGGTTATATCTGTAACATCCCTGTAACCTACATGTAACTAGTAAATTCTGCGCTTCTGTTTTCATATATCTGTAAGTTACATGGAGATTATAGGGGTAATAAGGTGGATATAACCCTCAATAGTAATTTTTTCTCAAGGGAAATAGGGCATTTGATATATGGATATGACTTCTAATAATATTATTTGAAGTATATCTACGAAGTTTTATTTTTTCTAATATAATAAAATTACAAAAAATATATATATATATTGAGTAATCGTTTAATATTCACGGCTAATATAATACAACATTTTTTTTTAATATTAGTAGTTACACCTGTGGGCGATTTCTATTAACATTGATTGAAGAATTTCATCAAATAGACACTAATCTAGTTAAACTTGCTCCATATATAGTTGTTCAGCATTTCAAGGGCACCATTGCCATCCACATTCTTGAAGGAAAACTTAATTGATTCTCCATCCTCAAATTTTGCACAGAAATAAGGTGCTATTGGAACAAGAAAGGAAATATAAAATAACTCGTTTAAGCTTCTCATGAGCGAAATAGAGGAACATTTTTTAAAAAATTTATTATTATTATTTTATTTTCTTGGGAGGGGGTCAGCTTTGTTTGAAGTTCGCTAATTTTTTAGTCCATTGTCTTCTTTAGTTTTGCTCAGAGAGATGCTATCTATCTTTTGTAAACTTTTTTAAAGTATTTTCAGTAGCAATTCTGCAGCAGTGCGCAAGTACTTGAGAGGGAGGAGAGAGGGAGGAGAGAGAGGCCTAGATTGACTTGGCTAAAGAAGACAATTTTCTGCTTTGAAGTCTAGCCGAAAGCGGCCATTCACGCCTGACTTTGTCTTTTCTCAGAACGAGACTGGCTTTTTCAATGTAAAGGTTTTTCAATGATCAAAACTGGACTCTCTCCAGTCTTTACCTCAGGACGCACCAGCTAGCTTTAACGTTCAAAAATGTCTTCTTTTTTTTCCCCCGAGCAAATTATGCAAGACTTTCCAATCAGAAAATGAAATAGTAAACTCACTGTGGTGCCTACAATGTTCAAAAATGTTTCAGAATACTTGGATGGAGCGATTATAGGAGATTTTTGTTGTGTAGTGAACCTTTTGGAGTTATTTTCAATTTATTTTCTCATTACATTATATTTCTTATTGTTTTGCTGAATTTGATTGTAATCATTCTCATTTGCAATGCACTGATTATGTGTAAAAAAGAAGAGTGGACATTTGCTTTGGGTAATGTGAAGTGGGGGTTTTATAGAAGCAGGGCTTCGATTTGGTTGTTTATTATTTTAATATTTTCAGACAATGGATTTGGTTCATTAATTGAAGGCTCATCGATTGATGTTATCAATTACAATTTTTATAATCTACCAATCATTATTGTGAGTAGGGCTGTCAAAAAAGCTTGTTGTTCGCGTACAGTTCATGTTCGATTCATCATTGAGTTCATGTTCGATTTGTTCGATAAGTAAACGAGACGAACGTGAACAAATTTTTTTCGTTCGGTTAGTAAAACGAACCAAACACGAACAATGATGTGTTCATTCGTGTTTGAATCGTTATTGTTCGAAATATAAAAAAAAATTAAAATAATTATATATAAAAAAATTATGATATTTTAAAAAAATTANTTCTTTTTTCTGTCCTTGGATTTTGGATTTAATAAAACCGGATTTACAAATCTATTAAAACTGCTAAAAGTTTTATCATACTACTCCTAAGACTAGTTGAAGAGGGAGGTATCGGAAGGTAGAAAAATTGGCTGCATGTCAGGTCAGGTAGGTTACAGGTTCGCTGTCACTAGTTGAACCGTATTGAGTGTTATATCTGTAACATCTCTATAACTTCGCTAAGTTTTGCGCTTCTGTTTTGATATATTTGTAAATTACAGCGAGATTAAGGGGTATAACGCGAATATAACCCTCAATAGCAGATTTTTCTCAAGGGAAATGGCGCATTTGATATATGGATATGACTTCTAATAATATTATTTGAAGTATATCTATGAAGTCTTATTTTTTAATNGGTTATATCTGTAACCTCTCTATAACTTCGCTGTCACTAGTAAGATCTGCGCATCTGTTTTGATATATTTGTAAATTATAGGGAGATTAAGGGGTATAACGTGGATATAACTCTCAATAGCAGATTTTTCTCAAGGGAAATAGCGCATTTGATATATGGATATGACTTCTAATAATATTATTTGAAGTATATCTATGAAGTCTTATTTTTTAATAAAATAATAAAATTACAAAAAGAAATATATATTGAGTAATCGTTTCATATTCACGGCTAATATAATACAAAAAATTTTTTTTTTTAATATTAGTAGTTACACCTGTGGGCGATTTCTATTAACATTGTTTGAAGAATTTCATCAAATAGACACTAATCTAGTTAACTTGCTCCATATATAGTTGTTCAGCATTTCAAGGGCACCATTGCCATCCACATTCTTGAAGGAAAACTTACTTGATTCTCCATCCTCAAATTTTGCGCAGAAATAAGGTGCCATTGGAACAAGAAAGGAAATAATAAATAACTCGTTTAAGCTTTTCATGAGAGAAATAGAGGAGCATTTTTATAATTATTATTATTATTATTTTATTTTTTTGGGAGGGGGTAAGCTTTGGTTGAAGTTCGCTCATTTTTTAGTCCATTGTCTTCTTTAGTTTTGCTCAGTGAGATGCTATCTATCTTTTGTAAACTTTTTTAAAGTATTTTCAGTAGCAATTCTGCAGCAGTGCGCAAGTNTGAAAGGAAATATTAAATAACTCGTTTAAGCTTTTCATGAGAGAAATAGAGGAGCATTTTTATAATTATTTTTATTATTATTTTATTTTTTTGGGAGGGGGTAAGCTTTGGTTGAAGTTCGCTCATTTTTTAGTCCATTCTTTAGTTTTGCTCGGTGAGATGCTATCTATCTTTTGTAAACTTTTTTAAAGTATTTTCAGTAGCAATTCTGCAGCAGTGCGCAAGTACTTAAGAGGGAGAAGAGAGAGAGAGAGAGGCCTAGTTTGACTTGGCTAAAGATGACAATTTTCTGCTTTGAAGTCTAGCCGAAAGCGGCCATTCCCGCCTCACTTTGTCTTTTCTCAGAACGAGATTGGCTTTTTCAATGTAAAGGTTTTTCAATGATCAATACTGGACTCTCTCCAGTTTACCTCAGGACGCACCAGCTAGCTTTAACGTTCAAAAATGTCTTTTTTTTCTTTCCCCCGAGCAAATTATGCAAGACTTTCCAATCAGAAAATGAAATAGTAAACTCACTGTGCTGCCTACAATGTTCAAAAATGTTTCAGAATGCTTGAATGGAGCGCTTATAGGAGATTTTTGTTGTGTAGTGAACCTGTTGGAGTTATTCTCAATTTATTTTCTCATTACATTATATTTCTTATTGTTTTGCTGAATTTAATTGTAATTATTCTCATCTGTAATGCACTGATTATGTGTTAAAATGAAGAGTGGACATTTGCTTTGGGTAATGTGAAGTGGGGGTTTTTTATAGAAGCAGAGGCTTCGATTTGGTAGTTTATTATTTTAATATTTTCAGACACAATGCATTTGGGGTTCATTAATTGAAGGCACATATATTGAAATTATCAATTATAATTTTTATAATCTACCAACCATTATTGCGAGCACTTCGACTGGGAATTACGGTGACGGAAAGTGATTATTGAGCTCTTTAGGACTAGGATGGACTCTTTGTCAGGTTTAATTATCACTAGTTCCCTCTGCAGGTGTTTTCAGAATCAAACAGCTGAAGAAACCGTTTTACCTTCTAATCACTTCCATTATTTAAGCCATCTCATATAATCACAACAATNCAGTTGGTTTCAAATGTTGTTCATGATAGGAAAGAGAGTGCACAACTGCAGTAATCAGGAAAAAGGATACGGAAATATTTTGCAATACAAGTTTGAATCATGAAATGTTTTTCGTTTAGCTCTTCAACAGTAAAAGGACCAAAGGAAAAGAAAAATGCTGACAAAATCATCGATTGAAGAATAAACTTACACTTAGTGGTAGAGTGAGAAAGAGTTATATACATCATAAACTGTGCAGAACAAAAGGAAACCAAAAAACACGTGGTATATTTATATAAAAGTGGTAAGCTGAGGTTCCGTCCGGGTGTACTCCAATTCTTTTTTTTTTCCCTCTTTGATGGGCGTCACAGTTTTTTTTACTGCTCTGAAGTTTTCAAAAGTTGCTGAAGTNAAGTTGGTTTCAAATGTTGTTCATGATAGGAAAGAGAGTGCAGAACTGCAGTAATCAGGAAAAAGGATACGGAAATATTTTGCAATACAAGTTTGAATCATGAAATGTTTTTCGTTTAGCTCTTCAACAGTAAAAGGACCAAAGGAAAAGAAAAATGCTGACAAAATCATCGATTGAAGAATAAACTTACACTTAGTGGTAGAGTGAGAAAGAGTTATATACATCATAAACTGTGCAGAACAAAGGAAACCAAAAAACTCGTGATATATTTATATAAAAGTGGTAAGCGGAGGTTCCGTCCGGGTGTACTCCAATTCTTTTTTTTTTTCCCTCTTTGATGGGCGTCACAGTTTTTTTTACTGCTCTGAAGTTTTCAAAAGTTGCTGAAGTGTTGTCTTTTTATTTATTTATTTTTTTCTGGTCTTAAGCTTTGCTTTTTTGTTTTGATTAGACTTTCCTAGGTGATGATCTGTTTGATTACACTCAGCTCTCTTCTTCATGGTTTCTGGCGGGCTTTGGGATTTGATGAACCCTCAACCCGGCTGGAATTTGGCTCATTTGGACACCACACTTCCGGGCTGTTTGCAATCAAATTGAACTTTTGTTTTTCAATTTTATATTTATATTTTATTTTCTTTTATATTTAGATTTGAATTAGAACTTTTTCAGTTGAGATGGTTGTTCTTTAAAAACTTTCAAAACATCTTTNTCTTTTGTTTTTCAATTTTATATTTATATTTTATTTTATTTATATTTAGATTTGAATTAGAACTTTTTCAGTTGAGATGGTTGTTCTTTAAAAACTTTCAAAACATCTTTTAGGTGCTTTGAATGTTTTAGAAACAAACTGATTTGTTAAAAAAATAAAATATAAAAACATGTAAAATATTATATCAACCAAACACATTTTTAAAAATTGAAAAAAATATAAAAATAAAATTACCAAATTGAAGCCAAACAGGCCATAAGGATTTTACGCTTGATCTACGTAATTGTGGACAAAGAGAGGACACACAAATTGAAAACATAAGCAACTCAGGCGTGTTGTCGGTGTGAATGACTTTAAGTATAATTGACCAGACCAATAAACAGAAAATCATGCAGGTCCAAAATAAAGCCACAAGGCATAAGGATCACACCAAATTGGATTCACATTTCCTACTTGAATATTCTATGAAAGGGAGGGAAGAGAACTCCATTAGTAGACCATCTTCAATTTCATTCTGTAATTCTCTTACTTACGATCAATAAAATATTTTCCTTCATCTTCTATTCCTCGAACAACTCCCATCAAACTTACTGGTAGACTTATCCAATTTCACCCCACAAAGTTTTTCCTAAACTTTGTGATTTCTTAAATTTAATAACTTCACTGAGCTCTACAAATATTTTGCAGCAAAATCTGGTTCGAACCTTTGAGTAATTTTGGATCCAAAGAAAGACTTATAAGGAAACTCACTTACAGATTAGAGTGAAATTGAAAGAAAGAACAGATGGAACGATGAAAGAAAGAGCGACAGATCGGATGGTCAAAATAAGGGGAGATTAACACTACTAATAAGATTCTATATATTAACAAACATACATTATCATGAAATATATCTTATATTTCTAAACATAGAAGGTTGGAAATTAAGATCGACAGATTCTAACACTACTAATAAGATGTATAGGCGGTCAGACATGGTATTGCGCATTCATCTTAAAATGGCATGTTAAATAGAACTCCATTGTATTTTTTAGCATCCTAAAGCAACAGCACATCAAGCTTTTGCTCTGAACTGAACTCTTCAATGAAAGAAATCACATTAAAACAAAAAATCACAGACCATTCTGTTCTCATGCACGTTAAATAGAATCAGCAGAATGAGCCACAACATCATCAAGCAAAGGTTCAACTTCTTAAAATGACATAAGCTAGCAAGAAAGGGTGAAAAGAAATCAAGTACACCAAGATCAACCTATAGAAAAACACTATAGAAAAACAAAGTATCGTATTAAGAAACCTAATAAAAAAAACTCAGCAATCAAAAGTAATATAAAAATCCCAAATTTAAGAATTACTGGGATGAGGAATTCTGATATACCAGGATCTGGCCCTTTTGGAGCAGTGGCACATATTTGCTGATTAGGGCAACCTTCACAAGCATCAGACTTTCCAGCGGACTCTGACTGAGGCCCTGGACAATCTGCTAGGCCAATAGAAAATTCCAAACAATAAAAAACTAAACATTAAATTCACTGAAAAAAAATAGAAAGAAAAAAAAAAATTGGGAGGAGCATACGCTCATTGGCATTCTCTGGGATTTCATGATTTCCATTCTCCATCTCAAACTCTTTCTTTTCTTCACTCTTACAGCCTTTCTCAGCTTCTTAGAGAATTCCCACAAACTGAAAATTACATGAAAGTCACATTCAGCGGGGGTTATGGTTGAACTCGGTCGGCCAAAAAAGCAGGCCATATCCGGGCCTAACAATGTATACCCTGGTTAAAGGTCTCTTAAAAACTACATGCTNAATTCTTCACTCTTACAGCCTTTCTCAGCTTCTTAGAGAATTCCCACAAACTGAAAACTACATGAAAGTCACATTCAGCGGGGGTTATGGTTGAACTCGGTCAGCCAAAAAAGCAGGCCATATCCGGGCCTAACAATGTATACCCTGGTTAAAGGTCTCTTAAAAACTACATGCTGATGATGGATAACATTAGACACTAATGTCTTTTAAGGGATAGCGAAGTACATTTTGTTCTATTATAAGTAAAAGAAAGAGAAAAAAAGAAACTAACATAATATCATTAAAGAGTACAAATGAAAGAAAAATGGAAATCTCGCCATCAGGAAAGGATGTATCTAATTCAAGTTTCATACCTATCATTCTCCTCTCATTGGTCTAATGGCCTTTCTCCTAGTTTCATCACCCTGAAATTATGGCATCTCTTTCCTGCATTATCAATCTCTGCTATAGTTTTCTTTTCTTTCCTTTTTTTTTTTTAAGGGGCTTGCATCTAATAGCATCCCTGTCAAGCTGCTGGAACTCACCCATTTTTCACCCATGTTCACTAATACGTACTAAAATATTTTAGAAAAGAAGAAGATAACCTCTATACAAGTTATATGCTTTTTCAAGATAAAAATAAAAAGACAGTTCAATGTTGACAGGTGTTCAATTTCTAGCTGATATTTGGAACAGTAATATTTTTTATCATCACCCTCGGGTAGTGTGCTCTATAGCATAATAAATGAACATTCAGAACTGCATTATTTTAAGTTGGAAAGAATGTTTCTCTAAGCCTATATTTAAGAATTAAAAAGAGTAACTATATGCTGCCACGAGAAATATACGTATAAAGGTTATGAATTCAATCAAAATTGATAAAAAAAACAATGTGATTATTATTTACAATTGATTATGATTAACACATGGTCAAGTAACATTGAAAGATATTAACACATTGCCGGGAAAAATAATGGTTTCTAGATGCAAGTAAAATCTCATACACCAAAGGAACTTGTGTGGGGTATGCAATAGTAGGCTAAGTTGTCTGCTTGGTTGAACATATTTGACTATACGTTCTCCTATTAATTTAGGATGAAAAAAGTGCAAATTCAGATATCCTACATCCTTTCATTTCACATTCATTGTCAGCATATGCAAGCCACAAATACATTTTATCTATATAGGCTACTATTCTTCCTACTATTCTTCTATATGATGAATTGTAGCATCCTTCTATAAGACTTCTTTTGACTTGCTCTTTTAATCAGGCAACATTTAAAAACACTCAAAGCAACTTTTAAATGTTTTGATTGTTTTTAAAAACAAGCTAATTTATTTTTGAAAACAAAAATAAAAACATATAAAAAATACACTAAACAAATATATTTTTAAAATAAATCCAAAAATAAAAGCAAAAACAAAAAATAAAAATGATCTCAAACAAGCCCTTAGCTTCTGGCCGAAGCCTGAAACAACAAACTTAAAGTTTATTTGGCTGCCCACCATAAGAAGTGAAAAGTAGAAAATGATATAAGTACGATCACTTCCGCTATTTTGTTGTAAAGAGTTAATGAGAAGGGGGCAAGGGGGAAGTGGAAAATGGATCAACTCTCTCTCTCTCTTCAATTATTTCCTTGTATATACAACATCATTTATGGCTCTCTATTATTTATCCTTTTTTTATGAATAACCAATTAGACGTATGACACCATGTAAGTCTAAAGGTCCAACTTTTTTAAGCAGTAAGCTAACATCTATTCTGCATTGTTGGCATTTGCAATTTGTTTCTTGAATGCAGACGGTGCTCCAACGGGATTTCAATAGGATTACTTATTATTTTAGTCTCCTCAATGAATCTTTTCAACATTCTTTAATCTTCACTCTCATGGCTTTCTTTTGAAAAACTCCATCTGTGTTGTTATTTATTGATACTTTGTAAACACCGTGATTAAATTATAATATTCTTAAAAATGTAAGGTTGATTATTTATTTCACAATTGATTCTGATGAAGATTTGAACGTGCCAATGTCTTTAGCATATGAATATATATTTGATAATTTGATTATTTTTGGTTAACTAGAGAACTTCATTTGGAAGGAATGAGCCAGTGAAATCATCTATATCTATTGCTCAAAATTGTCAACAAAAAAAAAGATTTTTATTTATTTGAAGCATGAAATGCAAACAAAAACCCCGCTTCAATTACATGAATCACAAATATTTCCGAGAACATTACATTAGATAATATTATTCAATAACTTAGGGTATGTTTGGGGCAGCTTATTTAGTATGGTGGCGTTTTAAAAACGCACATGAACTATTTAGGTAAACCGCGTTTTGGCAGCTTATGCGTTTTCAAAACGCTGAAAACAGCGTTTTCACACCGCACTTGTCTAGGTGCGGTGGCAGCTTTCTGGCTGCGGTCTGACTATTCCAAAAAAATAAAAATTTGTAATAGCTACCGCACCTAGCTTATCAGCAGATTATTTTTAATCAGCTTATCAGCTGATTATTCAATAAGCTGCAGCTGCCCCAAACAGACCCTTAATCAGCTAATCTTGTAATTAACTTTTACCTCAATATTAATTATGAAATTAATATCAGATAAATACTATTGGGTTGATGCTACATATCCGTTGCAGCGAGAGAATCTCAAGCCCTATCCTGATATGAGATATCACATACCGGAATTTGAGCGAACAAGCAATAACACGAGGCAGAAAAAAAATGTTCAATAAAAGACAATCCTCCTTACACGGTGTCATTGAGAAGACTTTTGGTGTTTAAAAAAAAAGGGGGTTATACTCTGCGATATGTCATCCTACCCGTTTCTCAAACAGGTGTAGATTGTGATTGTCACGAAGACTCTCTACAATTACATTTGGCAGCATCCTTCCGCAACGACATTGATTTCCATATGACGGATGAGAATCATGAGCATGTATCTGTCGAGGCATTTGAGTACCATCTTTAGCATTCTTTGTCACAGCTTAAGAATGATGCTTCTACAACCTATACCAAAGATGATGGAGCTTGCGAGATGACAAAGTTGAGGAAACAAATTAAGGATGCGACAGTATGGGGTGATTGGAGTATTTTTTTTTTATTCAATACTAGTTGTACAATATTTATTTTATTTAAAACCATTTGGACTTTACATTTTATAATGATTTTTTGAACTTTTTACACTATTTGTAAGTGTATTTATTTTTCTATTTGCATTTCACTTATTTTTCTTTTGGTGGGTTTGACAGGTCAATGATGAGACGTTTGACCTTATAGGTTTTTTTGAATGGTCTGTTAATTGTTGTTGTTTAGTGTCACATGTGAAATCCTAATGAAAACAATCAAGTTCCTCTCTTCTTTTTAGTGATATGGTTTATGAGGATCTTTTGGATTGTCTTTTTTTAAGATACGCATATATGACAAATACGAGCTTGATTTTACGTGGGTTAAAGGCAACCAAGAACCTTTTTTTTACAAGATCTGTTGTTTTCTTATAGTGACAGATTCGTTGATTGGTATACTGAGTTCTCTGATACCGCACATCTGCAAAAAACTGTAATTAATTACTTCTTTTAGCAATTTATACTTCCTTTATGACTAATTCATTGTCTTTTGTAGCATTCAGGAAAGATGAACACTAGGATTTCAGGGACCTCCCGAAGATTGCTCTGCAACTTCAAACTTCCCTACTTATGTTACGCCACGCGCATTGCTACGGATTGCAGTTATACAAGTGCTCAACGAGAATCACAGAGAAGTGTAATTTCTTCCAATGGGCAGACGGTGTGACAGATTCTACTGCCAATAGTGATCGGGAATGGATAGCATTTCTGAATGTCGTTGTAGCTCGTAATGTATGACGTTCGCATTTTAAAAATAATATTATCATATTATTAAATATAGTTTCAATATTTTTTTTTTTAAATATTGATACTCAATATTAAATGAGTTATATATCTTATTTTTTGTGTTATCCTGAAGTGAATTTTTGCTTCTAAAGTATTAAATATATGGTTATGACAGTTATGTTACAAATAACATTACTACATGGCAGAATGATCATTTGTCCAGAAACAGCTGTCGCGCAGCTGTTTTCAAACCGCAGAAAATAAACAATCTGCCAGCTTATCTGCAGCAGCTTCTGCGCAGTAGCTTATTGATAAGCTGCAGTTGCCCCAAACAAACCCTAAGTTTGAGAGGTGCAAGAAAGTGTATGGGGATGATTTAGGATGCATAAAAAAAATATAGGGTTGTTGGTTTTGAAAATGAGCAAGGAGGAAAGATTTTGGGTGAGGTTTGGGCGAGGTATTAGTGGATTTTAGTACCCTCTGATGGAACTAGAGTTAGGCAAGATCTGAAATCAAATGATATCAAAATTTAACAAATAGCCAAGAGAAACAAATATTATTACTGAATTCAAACTCTAAAATTATAAAAGACAGTAGGAAAACGTGAAATTGTAACAAAACAACAACACAACACTGGAATTAAGGTTAGATCTATGTGTAGGATGTGACAGTAGACCTTCGGAATGGTGGCAACGCGGCGGCTAGAAAGCTGGAAATAGCAGGATGGCAGTTTCCAGGAGTCTAAGCAGCAAGCAAATAAGACCAGCTGCGGGAGGGTTGTTCTAGGTGGAAGCGATAAAGAAGAAGAGGAGAAAACGTGAGAGTCCTGTGGGAAAGGATGGTACAAAAGTTTTAGAAAGGATAAACACCACATAAAGACCAAGATAAACACCACATGAAATTCAGAATACCATTTGAAACCCTAGAATACAGCCAATTAAGAAAAAAAGAAACACCGATGGCTGTCCCAAAACAATTTACAACCAAAAACTACACCCTAAACACTAACAAAAGTAAATATATATTACAAGATAACTAGGAGTGGGGACCCTCTTAAAAGGTGGCACTCCCCAATACCCTGGATCATATATATTATTACATAACTAAAAGTGAAGACTCTCTTAAAAGCAGCACNACAACTTCAAACTTCCCTACTTATGTTACGCCACGCGCATTGCTATGGATTGCAGTTATACAGGTGCTCAACGAGAATCATAGAGAAGTGTAATTTCTTCCAATGGGCAGACGGTGTGACAGATTCTACTGCCAATAGTGATCGGAAATGGATAGCATTTCTGAATGTCGTTGTAGCTCGTAACGTACGACGTCCACATTTTAAAAATAATATTATCATATTATTAAATGTAGTTTCAATATTTTTTTTTAAATATTGATACTCAATATTAAATGAGCTATATATCTTATTTTTTGTGTTATCCTGAAGTGAATTTTTGCTTCTAAAGTATTAAATATATGGCTATGACAGTTATGTTACAAATAACATTACTACATGGCAGAATAATCATTTGTCCAGAAACAGCTGTCGCGCAACTGTTTTCAAACCGCAGAAAATAAACAATCTGCCAGCTTATCTGCAGCAACTTCTGCGCAGTAGCTTATTGATAAGCTGCAGCTGCCCCAAACAAACCCTAAGTTTGAGAGGTGCAAGAAAGTGTATGGGGATGATTTAGGATGCATAAAAAAAATATAGGGTTGTTGGTTTTGAAAATGAGCAAGGAGGAAAGATTTTGGGTGAGGTTTGGGCGAGGTATTAGTGGATTTTAGTACCCTCTGATGGAACTAGAGTTAGGCAAGATCTGAAATCAAATGATATCAAAATTTAACAAACAGCCAAGAGAAACAAATAATATTACTGAATTCAAACTCTAAAATTATAAAAGACAGTAGGAAAACGTGAAATTGTAACAAAACAACAACACAACACTGGAATTAGGGTTAGATCTATGTGTAGGATGTGACAGTAGACCTTCGGAATGGTGGCAACGCGGCGGCTAGAAAGCTGGAAATAGCAGGATGACAGTTTCCAGGAATCTAAGCAGCAAGCAAATAAGACCAGCTGCGGGAGGGTTTTTCTAGGTGGAAGCGATAAAGAAGAAGAGGAGAAAACGTGAGAGTGCTGTGGGAAAGGATGGTACAAAAGTTTTAGAAAGGATAAGCACCACATAAAGACCAAGATAAACACCACATGAAATTCAGAATACCATTTGAAACCCTAGAATACAGCCAATTAAGAAAAAAAGAAACACCGATGGCTGTCCCAAAACAATTCACAACCAAAAACTACACCCTAAACACTAACAAAAGTAAATATATATTACAAGATAACTAAGAGTGGGGACCCTCTTAAAAGGCGGCACTCCCCAATACCCTGGATCATATATATTATTACATAACTAAAAGTGAAGACTCTCTTAAAAGCAGCACTCCCAAAACTAGAGAGTCAAACGGTCTTCCAAAAGCCCAGACCAAAACAATCCAGAGTAAGATGTGGCGCGTTGAGGAATTTCTAAGACTTGGAACTTATGAACTTGCTTGGGATTAACCAAAAGCAAGAGAAATGAGAATTAGGGTTTACATATTTATGTTAAATTGAACTGACACGCCAACCAACGAGCCAAGTCTTGCCAAGCTTGAACTTTATCTCATTTAATATACGAGCTATAATTTAAGCTCGAGTTCGCAGCTCGATAAGCTTTGACTTTCGAGCTTGTTATAAGTCGAGCTTGAGGCAAAGCTCCTTTGCACCCATACTCATCCTAATGCATCATCCTTGAATAAAAAATTATCATTGACAATCTCAAATTAAGAGAAGGGTTCAAAACCTAACTAACCTAATCAAAGGAATTTGAAAAGGCAATAGTAAACTCAAATGGTCTTGTCAACAGATAACACCCTTATCATGCACAAAAGCTTCCTCAAATATTTNGCAGAGAACATTACATTAGATAATATTATTCAATAACTTAGGGTCTGTTTGGGGCAGCTTATTTAGTACGGTGGCGTTTTAAAAACGCACGTGAACTGTTTGAGTAAACCGCGTTTTGGCAGCTTATGCGTTTTCAAAACGCTGAAAACAGCGTTTTCACACCGCACCTGTCTAGCGGTGGCAGCTTTCTGGCTGCGGTCTGGTTTTTCCAAAAAACTAAAAATTTGTAATAGCTACCGCACCTAGCTTATCAGCAGATTATTTTTAATCAGCTTACCAGCTGATTATTCAATAAGCTGCAGCTGCCCCAAACAGACCCTTAATCAGCTAATCTTGTAATTAACTTTTACCTCAATATTAATTATGAAATTAATATCAGATAAATACTATTGGGTTGATGCTACATATCCGTTGCAGCGAGAGAATCTCAAGCCCTATCCTGATATGAGATATCACATACCGGAATTTGAGCGAACAAGCAATAACACGAGGCAGAAAAAAAATGTTCAATAAAAGACAATCCTCCTTACACGGTGTCATTGAGAAGACTTTTGGTGTTTAAAAAAAAAGGGGGTTATACTCTGCGATATGTCATCCTACCCGTTTCTCAAACAGGTGTAGATTGTGATTGTCACGAAGACTCTCTACAATTACANGCAAGCAATAACACGAGGCAGAAAAAAAATGTTCAATAAAAGACATTCCTCCTTACACGATGTCATTGAGAAGACTTTTGGTATTTAAAAAAAAAAATGGGTTATACTCCGCGATATGTCATCCTACCCGTTTCTCAAACAGGTGTAGATTGTGATTGTCACGAAGACTCTCTACAATTACATTTGGCAGCATCATTCTGCAACGACATTGATTTCCATATGACGGATGAGAATCATGAGCATGTATCTGTCGAGGCATTTGAGTACCATCTTTAGCATTCTTTGTCACAGCTTAAGAATGATGCTTCTACAACCTATACCAAAGATGATGGAGCTTGCGAGATGACAAAGTTGAGGAAACAAATTAAGGATGCGACAGTATGGGGTGATTGGAGTATTTTTTTTTTATTCAATACTAGTTGTACAATATTTATTTTATTTAAAACCATTTGGACTTTACATTTTATAATGATTTTTTGAACTTTTTACACTATTTGTAAGTGTATNAAGGAGCTTGCGAGATGACAAAGTTGAGGAAACAAATTAAGGATGCGACACTATGGGGTGATTGGAGTATTTTTTTTTATTCAATACTAGTTGTACAATATTTACTTTATTTAAAACCATTTGGACTTTACATTTTATAATGATTTTTTGAACTTTTTACACTATTTGTAAGTGTATTTATTTTTCTATTTGCATTTCACTTATTTTTCTTTTGGTGGGTTTGAGAGGTCAATGATGGGACGTTTGACCTTATAGGTTTTTTTTTGATAGTCTGTTAATTGTTGTTGTTTAGTGTCACATGTGAAATCCTAATGAAAACAACAAAGTTCCTCTCTTCTTTTTAGTGATATGATTTATGAGGATCTTTTGGATTGTATTTTTTTAAGATACGCATATATGACAAATACGAGCTTGATTTTACGTGGGTTAAAGGCAACCAAGAACCTTTNCAGGTCAATGATGAGACGTTTGACCTTATAGGTTTTTTTGAATGGTCTGTTAATTGTTGTTGTTTAGTGTCACATGTGAAATCCTAATGAAAACAATCAAGTTCCTCTCTTCTTTTTAGTGATATGGTTTATGAGGATCTTTTGGATTGTCTTTTTTTAAGATACGCATATATGACAAATACGAGCTTGATTTTACGTGGGTTAAAGGCAACCAAGAACCTTTTTTTTACAAGATCTGTTGTTTTCTTATAGTGACAGATTCGTTGATTGGTATACTGAGTTCTCTGATACCGCACATCTGCAAAAAACTGTAATTAATTACTTCTTTTAGCAATTTATACTTCCTTTATGACTAATTCATTGTCTTTTGTAGCATTCAGGAAAGATGAACACTAGGATTTCAGGGACCTCCCGAAGATTGCTCTGCAACTTCAAACTTCCCTACTTATGTTACGCCACGCGCATTGCTACGGATTGCAGTTATNTTAACGAGAAAGTACGAGAGAGATCGAGGGAGGCGAGAGCGAGGCAGAACCTCTACAGGGCTCGCGTCGAGGGCAGTGAGGTAAAACGCGAGAACTCAACGCGTGTCGCGGGGTCGATCATGAATCACCATTTATTAAACAATCGAAACCCCCGTTTAGATAAAAGCCATCCGAACGTGTTAACCAAACGGGCCCGCAATTTTAATCCGCCTCAAACGGGCAATATATCATTGCCTTATTATGAAAGGAAATTGATGTGTGATAAAAATATTTTTAATCAATGATAAGCATTACATCAAATTATAAGCTATATGATGATAAAGATGGATAAGAAAATGACTTCCATCAATCATCACTTTTCGTTAATCAAGAATAGCGTGGATACAAAAATCCCGCAAGAAGCATATTAATTTATCCTAATTCTAATAAAGTGGTCACAACAAGCAAGCACAATAAAAGGTATCATATTAAAATAAAGAAAATTATGAAGATAAATAAATCATAACTAGTTCAAGTAGTATAATAGCGTGCTTGCAATCATTTCTCTTGTTGGGTCAATCCATAGACCTTAGCTCACACAAGATGTCATTTTTTGCTGATGGCTGACACCACTTTTACTTGTTTTGCCATTATGGAACCTATCTAACTTCTGTAAAGGATGTGAATCCCTCAAAACATGATGCAGGCCAACAACCTCTCTGGTATGGACAATATGAAGGTGGTTCCTATCACTGGGAGCATACTAATAAAATATAGAACATAAAGGCATCACACTAATAAGAACCATGCCAAAAAATTTTGTTTTATTACAACAATTAATGAAGAGTGCCTTATCAAACTAGCCCCCATCATATATGAAATCAACGGCCTTCTACTTGATTCCAAGCTTAATTGAGTAGCCAAAAGATCATTCTCCAATAAGCAAGCATGTAGCACCTATCAAAACATTTTGTTGGTGATGCATACCTAAAAATTGGTAAAAGCTCCAATAGTTATCATAGAGCATGTCGAGCAAGTGCAAGAAAATCAAGCCTTACATAATGATAATGTCAAATTACCCAGGACAAAAAAAAGACAAAAGTCATCCAACATTAGAAACCTAAAAATGATATAAAAAAGAATAAAACAATCAATCCATATCACAACTTTCTTTTTCTTACACTATCATTAACTAAAAACAACACTTAACACTAGCCCAAATTAGATAAGCCCAAATAAATAAACCCAAGGATCTAATACACATGCATGTCTAGCCTACAGTAATTCAAATTTTTCGGCACCTTGACCTGACAGAGTGATTATTTTATAACTATGCATACATAATCTCGGAATCTAATATAATTATGTAAAACAAAAAAAATATGCTACCACAAGTACTAAATCACCAGTTTGGTTGTGCCAAATGGATAGCTTGCAATAAAATAATATATTACTTGGAAGTAGAGCACATGANGACAAAAGTCATCCAACATTAGAAACCTAAAAATGATATAAAAATGAATAAAACAATCAATCCATATCACAATTTTCTTTTTCTTACACTATCATTAACTAAAAACTACACTTAACACTAGCCCAAATTAGATAAGCCCAAATAAATAAACCCAAGGATCTAATACACATGCATGTCTAGCCTACAGTAATTCAAATTTTTCGGCATCTTGACCTGACAGAGTGATTATTTTATAACTATGCATACATAATCTCGGAATCTAATATGATTATGTAAAACAAAAAAAGTATGCTACCACAAGTACTAAATCACCAGTTTGGTTGTGCCAAATGGATAGCTTGCAATAAAATAATATATTCCTTGGAAGTAGAGCACATGATAGAAAAAAATAGTATTGATGGCTCCAAAAAAAATCACAATAACAATAAAGATTGACATAGCAAACCTGTTTAAACATTTTCAACAGCATTGAAGTTGTTATAAGTTGATCATAATCATTATACAACAGTGATTTAACATGCTTAAATTTCAACAAATAGTCAAATAGTTCGATGATAACCACAAATATGGTAAAATCTACACATAAAAACTACACAACAAGCCTCACTCAATTAAACCATCTTATANTAGATGATATATGATAAGAAAATGGGATGGGAATCACGAAAACAGATATATCCAACAAGTAGATGTCCCACTATTTTATTCTAAGTGCATAAGGACTATGGGTCTATTTGGGGCAGCTGCAGCTTATCCGCCTTATCCAGATAAACAGCTTATCCTGAAAAGTTGATGATACGCAGCTTATTATGATAAGTTGGCTGGTCGTTTGGTTTGTGTGTTTAGAAAATAATTGATTTGCAGTTATTTCTGGATAAATGACCATTCTGCCCCTGATATGGATAAGTTATTTAGTTGTTTGGTTTGTACATTCAGAAAATAGTTGATTTGCATTTGTTTCTCGATAAATGACCATTCTGGCATTGCGCGATTATGTTGTTCGCAACTGAACTGTAATGGTGATAAATTTGATAGTTTAGAACAAAAAAAACTACAGAAGCATTGTGCGAATCAAACTGAGCCCTCATTAGAAAAGTATGGCCCATTTTTTTTCCAGGCAAAACACCTCTCACAGCCACCACACACAAGCACAGTTCACATCCACCACCTGCCCGGCCACCAGAACACACACCTTAAGCCACCACAGCCACGATAAACACCTCTCACAATCACCACACACAAGCACAGTTCACATCCACCACCAAACCACACAGAAAAAATGCTCCAATGCTCGAGAACAAGCACACCTCACAGTACTCCCTCCACAGACAAGCAAATCTCTATAACAATTCTCCATANGAGATGATATATGATAAGAAAATGGGATGGGAATCACGAAAATATCCAACAAGTAGATGTGCCACTATTTTATTCTAAGTGCATAAGGACTATGGGTCTATTTGGGGCAGCTGCAGCTTATCCGCCTTGTCCAGATAAGCAGTTTATCCTGATAAGTTGATGATACGCAGCTTATTATGATAAGTTGGCTGGTCGTTTGGTTTGTGTGTTTAGAAAACAATTGATTTGCAGTTGTTTCTGGATAAATGATCATTCTGCCCCTGATATGGATAAGCTATTTAGTTGTTTGGTTTGTATATTCAGAAAATAGTTGATTTGCATTTGTTTCTCGATAAATGACCATTCTGGCATTGCGTGATTATGTTGTTCGCAACTGAACTGTAATGGTGATAAATTTGATAGTTTAGAACAAAAAAAACTACAGAAGCATTGCGTGAATCAAACTGAGCCCTCATTAGAAAAGTAAGGCCAATTTTTTTCCAGGCAAAACACCTCTCACAGCCACCACACACAAGCACAGTTCACATCCACCACCTGCCCGGCCNCTTTAAAGTTTCCTCAACTTCTGTTTTACTAATGCGACGATAAAAATAAAAAGCCTTGTTATTATTTATGATACTAAGATCACTAAAGTTGATCATATCTTCGTAATCTTCATTGAAAATTTTATCAAAATATTTCAACCATCTCTATTAAATCTCCTCATCTAGAAAAATTATTTTTTTGTTTTTTATTTGTAATACAATTTATTTGAACTAAATATTTATTTTTTTCTTATCTCTTTATTTGGCTAATTTATNCATTAGATCTCCTCATCTAGAAAAAATATTTTTTTGATTTTTATTTGTAATACAATTTATTTGAACTAAATATTTATTTTTTTCTTATCTCTTTATTTGGCTAATTTATACATGTATCTTTCACTCTCTTTAGCATTTAATTTATCATAAAGATCACTAAGAGCATAATTGTTCTCTTCGACTCCCTACCAGTCACTGTATAGTTTTTCCAATTCTCCAATCTTTTACATCTAAACTAATTTTTATAATAAAATTTCTTACTTTTTATATTTTCATGCACATTATTATTCATTCCACTATTAACTATTTTATTCATAAGAGTTTTTCTCTTTGATTCTTCAAACAGATCTTTTAAAACTTGTTTAATAATACCGTAACTTCATCCTATATAGTATTAACTCCTTCATGAACATTNAATCTTTTAAAACTTGTTTAATAATACCGTAACTTCATCCTATATAGTATTAACTCCTTCAAGAACATTCCAAATAGTAAGATCTTGAAATTTATTTATAAAAAAAAATTTCTTCTAAGCGTCCCCATCTAAGTCTATGAAAATAATTTATTATATTTTTCTTTTCAAACCCTTCATCATAGAATCCAAAACAAATATTCGATGTTTTGCACTTAAATTTTCACTTGGAATGCCCTTAAAAATTTAAAATCTCGATGATCTATTTTCTCATAAGAAAAGAATTATTGTATTTTATTAGATTCATTCTTAAAATTACATGTAAACGAATGTGAATATTAAACTCATATAGTAAGTTCCATGTTTAAAAGTTAAACAAAATTCCATTATGCGCAACAGCACAATCAAACATAAAAAAAAGAATTTTAGTNTGTCGAGGGCAGTGAGGTAAAACGCGAGAACTCAACGCGTCTCGCGGGGTCGATCATGAATCACCATTTATTAAACAATCGAAACCCCCGTTTAGGTAAAAGCCATCCGAACATGTTAACCAAACGGGCCCGCAATTTTAATCCGCCTCAAACGGGCAATATATCATTGCCTTATTATGAAAGGANCCACTAAGTGCCATATTTTCATTTTATTCTAGTAAATTAAGATAAATTTTTATAGAAGATGCCTAAGTCTTTTNCGTCGAGGGCAGTGAGGTAAAACGCGAGAACTCAACGCGTGTCGCGGGGTCGATCATGAATCACCATTTATTAAACAATCGAAACCCCCGTTTAGATAAAAGCCATCCGAACGTGTTAACCAAACGGGCCCGCAATTTTAATCCGCCTCAAACGGGCAATATATCATTGCCTTATTATGAAAGGAAATTGATGTGTGATAAAAATATTTTTAATCAATGATAAGCATTACATCAAATTATAAGCTATATGATGATAAAGATGGATAAGAAAATGACTTCCATCAATCATCACTTTTCGTTAATCAAGAATAGCGTGGATACAAAAATCCCGCAAGAAGCATATTAATTTATCCTAATTCTAATAAAGTGGTCACAACAAGCAAGCACAATAAAAGGCATCATATTAAAATAAAGAAAATTATGAAGATAAATAAATCATAACTAGTTCAAGTAGTATAATAGCGTGCTTGCAATCATTTCTCTTGTTGGGTCAATCCATAGACCTTAGCTCACACAAGATGCCATTTTTTGCTGATGGCTGACACCACTTTTACTTGTTTTGCCATTATGGAACCTATCTAACTTCTGTAAAGGATGTGAATCCCTCAAAACATGATGCAGGCCAACAACCTCTCTGGTATGGACAATATGAAGGTGGTTCCTATCACTGGGAGCATACTAATAAAATATAGAACATAAAGGCATCACACTAATAAG
>JXCR01061298.1:112406-129563 GCA_002079205.1 Phalaenopsis hybrid cultivar
ATATATATGCAAGAAAATAAAAAAAATACAATGCGCAATTTAAAATAATTATGATGATGTTGATCTTTAATTCTTTTTATGAAATAAATCAATATTTTGATAAATTACACTTTCTCCTTTTTTTTATTTAAATATTTTATTCTATTATAAGCCAAAAGATTAATATTGGGCAATACTAGAATTTATTGAAACCCAAAATGTCATTCGGGTCGTATGACTCAAAATCATTGAACAGAGAGTTAGAGAGTTAGTCGGCGGAGAGAAATAAGTGTAAGTAGGAGAAAGAGAAGAAAGAGTAACTCTTTGGGACTAGATGCAATAGTCTTTTTCTGTGAAAATGACCCTCTTATTTATAGTTCATAAGGGTTGTCTAGTTAATTACATTATTTTCCCTCATCTAAATGGAACGTTAACATGAATTTATAGACTAGTACACATTTATATATATGTAACCGGCTTTGACATTTTTTGACTTCGGTAACCGCTTTATATATATGTATAACCGACTTCTACATATTTTGAGATTGGCAACTGTTGTTGGTGTCGTTCCATATTTATAAAATTTATTGACACTGTTTCATATTCATAATTGGCAGACTTTATCGTATGATATTCGTTCGGTCAACCAAGAGTCATTCAACCGACCGACAAATCTTCAGCCGACTTTTCAAAGAGAATTCATCATGAAAGCTCGTTATCCTCAGGAAGGGTTATTCCATCAGGCAGAGAGTGCATCACCGTATTCTGACAGACAGCCTTCCCTCAGTCAATAAATCTTCATAGAAGGTCGACTGGGAGTTCCGCAAAGCGATAGTTGATATTGTGAATGTATTTACATCGGTTAAGTTGTTGTCCGTCTAGGTGTGTGATTCTCTTTGGGTCAGACGAACTTTCATTCAGTCGGCCCATGATTCAACTGACCGAATTGATGCTAGATAGCTCAATCCTTTGTTGTTTTCTCTGTGCAATCCATTGAATCTCCTTGAGATTCGTGCAGCTACATTCTGATGTGCAGAACCAAACTGTTTTTTAAAAACTGGACAAATGTACTGGTTCGTCGGTTCACCCTAATTCTTATTAGTTCAATCCCGATTATGTACAAAAATAGTTTTAAGGCCTGGATCGAATCAGTGAAGCTCAAGATTGAATTGGCCGAGCGGGCATACCTAATTCAATTTTTAAAATCATGCTAAATGTCCTATTCAATCTTTTAAAGCTCATTAGATGATCGACTTGATTAAAAGAAAAAAAAAAACATTCATAAATTTATTGTCTTGTTCTAGTGAAGTGGATAAAGGCGTGACAACTGCATTTGAGCTAGCAATTGGAACATCAAGTCAGCTGTCATACTTGGCTTTGGATTTTAGCCCCTTCACAATCCTGGCCTCAAAAAACTATTGAGATTATTGTTTAGATGCCATGTTTGTGGTGGCTGTGGCGTTTTGGCTGATCTTCTAGATTTCGAATCCTTTGTTCGTATATTAATGTATCTCAATTATTTTCTTCATTATAAATATATATAATCGATTGCCAGCTTCATTTGAGATAAGTTCTTAATGATTTTCTGATATGAAAAATAAATGGTGAGAATATAGAAATAATGGAATGTCCATTTGGATGAAAAAATTATGTTATTTTTGTATGTTTTTTTCTAAGTTTATTTTGTAAAGATATTTTTTGAGAATTCAAAATAAAATATTGACTGTGAAAAGGAATATATGAAAAGTAAAAACAATTCAAGCACTTTTGCGAAACTAGCTTCTAATTTAGCTTCGCTCAAAGGTAATTGTGCATTGAAAATGCGTCAGCGTTGATTCTGAAGAAAACTAATGGTCTCACAGACAAAAGGACCTTATGCTCACTTATCCGACCGAATGCAGTCTTCCGAGCCAAAGCCAACAAGGCCAAAGTTGGCCGAGTCATGAGGAGGATAAAATGATGACCAAATGATCTGAGTATGAACCGTTCAGTCTAAAATGAGGAAAAAAAGATATTTCAACCAACCGCCTTGAAGAAGCAAACTCAAGGGAAGACTCAATCCCTCAACATCTCCAATCATACCCGGGATGTCTAGAAGTCTTCCCATCTAGTATTAATGGTCGACAACTGGACTAGATTTGCCAATCAATAACACCAACCAAGCCTAGTTGACCAAGTTGCTACTGTCAAAAGTTAATCAAGCTCAACCAGCTAAGCAAGATAGTAGTCGAGGGATTGAATCATACATGTAAAATAACATGAATATTCGCTGCAACCCCCGTTAAAAAAAGAAAATAAAATACAACATTATTATAATGTACACTCTCCCCTATAAATAGAGAGATCATTCTTTGATAAAACACATACGAATTATTGTTCATTAATGTTCACTCCTCTCTCTGTTTGTCTTTCTCTTTATTTATGTTTTATTCTTTGGGTTGATTCATGGTTAAATTGAGATTCAACATCCTAAGTATTGCGGTGAGCATGAATCATGCCACAAACAAAAGATGAACAGCCTACAAAGAAGAAAATCATAACAAAGACACCGACAACTTGGAGTGCAACATAGAGTTTGTGAACCAGTAGCTCAAAAAGTTGAAGGATCAAATGTTAGATGCCAAACGAGACTAATTGGCTCAGAAAAGGGAGCAGCACTCCTGAGAGAAAAGGTCATCACCCAAAGGCCAAAGAGTCCCCTAAACCCTGAAACTAGAAGGCGACTCCCATTACTTTGATAGTGTTGGGTCAGCAATGATTGACAGACACCAGTTCGAGCATACTGAGGTGCCTCGATAACTCGAGAATGCATTTTCTTAGCAAATCTTTGGGACCAAGCCCTGATAGTTGTTCAAAATCATGATATTGGGGTTCTATAAGGGCAGGACCAATTCAACTAACACTCGAGGAACTCAAGAAGTTCATGCAAGGGATTGTCAAAATTCGATCATGACTATGAGAATTCAAAATGACCCAAACGATAAAATTGATAATTATGAATAATGTCTAATGAATAAAAATATATAAAAATAACTCATAATGATCATCAAATGCTCGATTGGTAAATCAAACAAGAACCGACCCATAATGTTCAAACATCAATAAAGCAAATGTCTCATGCAAGTTAAGCTTTGATGACGATTCCAAACCCATTAGCAACAAGATCCGTTGTGTGTAGCGTACGAATCACCCCAACAACAAGCTTCAATGGTTATCCCTGTGAAGGCTGCAATAAGATATGTTTAATATGTTTGGTGTAAGGTGTTTTCCATTTAAGGCGACGGTCTAACCGAGTGACTAAGGCATGGGAAGTATAAGGGTTGAACAGGGTGGTAGCATAATCTCTTTATAATCACATCAATTAGCCCTTCAAATTTGCAAAGCAACTCAAAGCGAATTCCACTCAGTCGATCGAAACCATTTGCCACAATAACAACTTGACATTGATATTTAAAACAAAAAGAATAAACTTAAAGGTATGGCTTGCAGCATGCATATCTTCTCACCTCAATAAGTCCCGACCAAATGAGGGAAGTTGTTCTCGATCTTTTCCAAGTGGTGAGCCAGCGACTCGTGGGATATCAGATGCCCATTAATTACTTCTTGACATGTCTTGAGAGGATTGCCTGGTAGTAAATCCCATCGTCATCGCTCAAGAGTCAGTTGCCCCTTGTTGGTGCCTTGGCAGCTCCATTGGCATTGCGGTCGAGTTACTACCAACATTTATTGGAGGTGAGTCATCCCCCAGGACTATAGAGACTGGACCAACTGCACCAAAATATAATGTAAATAAGAGGGGAACCTGGAAAAATCGAAATCTAACAAATAAAATCAAGGCTCCTCATACCAAGTAGTTGATCTCACTCAGATGATGTAAGTGCCACGATGCTCTTGTTGGGTGGCGGTAGAGCACTGACAGCTTCTTGTGCCCAAGGAAACGACAGAGGATCAATGACTTCATATGTATCCTCTTCGGTTGGCAGGTCTTGTGTCGCAATAGAAGGTTTATGTGATGGATCGACGGTCGAAACGGTCGCCTGAACGTTCCTTGGTTGAGAGCCAAGAAGCTTACCCGATTTGCCAATGCAATCACTTTTCTGTTTTTAAGGATGATTTTCTTCTTCCTTTCACCTTTCGGACGTTACTGCTCATTAAGTCTCTCCAAGGCAAAACAAAGCAAATCTTTGCTAGAGAGCTCGCCTTGGGAATTCATCATGTTCGATATTATAATGTCCGAAAGCCAATTAATACAAATGAGAAGTGATTTAGAGCAAATATGGAATATGGAGGTCTTGTCACGCCTTATTTATAAGGATCAAAGACGTGAAAATTAATGGAGTTCAATAATTGAATCATTGATTAATAATAAAAGCGATCTATTTTTACATTAAATTTTCTTAATTTTAGCACAATGAAAATTAAAATATATGCATAAAAAAATGTGAGCATTGGTTCGGAGAAGATTTAACTGTCCAGAGGAGAAGGGTTTGACAAGGAAGGGCCCACCAATAGAAGAACGTGAGACTCACCTATCCGCTCGAATGTAGCAGTCCAAATCAAAGCCAACAAGGTCAAAGTCGACCATGCCACGAGGTGGACAAAAAGACGAACAAATGAGCAAAGTTTAAACTTTTCAATCAGAAATGAGATAAAGTGGCATTTGAGCCAACTAACATGAAGAAGTCAACTCAAGGGAATACCCAATCCCTCAACATCTCCAATCAAATTGAGGATGTTTGAAAATTTCTCCATCTATTATCAAGGAACTATATTAACCGACCAGGAATGCCAACCAAGCTTAATCAACCAAACTGGTCTTGTCGACCCAAAGCAAATCAAGCTCAACAAACTGAGCTAGAAAGCATTCAAGCGACAGGATCATACGTGTAAAATACCAAGATAATCTGGTGCAATCCCCTTTAAAGCATAGACAAAAAAAATATAACATCATCATATTATAATATCTCCCCTATAAATGAGGAGTTCATTTTGTGAATAAACACTGATGGATTATTATTCTTTACTACTCACTCTTCTCTCTCGACTCTCTCTCTCTTCTTACTTACACAATATTCCTTCCATGTGATTCACGGACAAAATGAGGATTCAATTGTAAACATTTATTTAGATTAGGTGCACTTGAATTGATATTTGAGAAACAATTTCATTATGTCGAAGTCAAACATAAGTTTGGTCAGACATTGATTATATTTGTCGATATAATATTGAAACAATTATAATAAAAATTTAAAATGGAACATTGATCACCTACACTCACACAAATCAAAATTTCAAATTTATTGTAGGCATGATCTGAGCTTGATAAGCTGACACTAACCGAATTGTTATACTGATAATCAAACTCCAATGTGAGCACCATTCACCTCTACAAATTTACAGGGGGCCGCAAAGCTTACATTAAAAGAGGCAAAATCAGCTTTATATTTTAGTGGGGGCAAAATCACAAAAAATATTGATTTATTCTTAAGAAAATAAAAAAAATTAGTAAATTTTATTTCTTATACATATAAATCTTAAATTTCAGAGTTGCCCATCGAAGACAAAGCCCTGTTCCGCCCCCTAGTTGCATAAGTAACTGAAAAGCATTTTAGGTCTGTTTGGGGCAGCTTATGCGTTTCAGGATAAGCTGCTTATCCTGAAACGCGGCCCGCGGCCGATCGCAGGAGTCGACTTGCGGTCTGCGTTTCGTGTAAAAACCCAAACGCAGTTTCGGATAAGCTGGTGAAATGTGTTAACCAAACAGTACGGCGGCATTTGAAAACACCGCCCCCACTTATAAGCNGTCCACTGATATGCGAACACATGACTTCAGCGAAACGCACGTGTCTTCCTATGATCCAATAACACAGGAGAATATTTCTCCTATGTTATTCCGTGTTATTCATGTGTTATTGTGGTAGTATTGATGTGTTATTGTGTTATTATAACACATAACACAATAACACATGAATACAATCACAATAACACCTGAATAATGCGAAATAACACGGGAGAATATTCTCCTGCATTAAAATCATTTTTTTTATTTTTCTGTCAACTTCACTTGGCGTCATTTTATTGGACTCCGAACGTAGCTCTACATTATAAGTTCTGATGTAATATTTTTCCATAATTATTCATGATGAGATGTGGCAATACAGATAAGATGGAAATTGATGCCGGAGCGTAGCCTCAAATGATTCATGAAAATAAATAAAATAAACGAGACCTTTGCATATTTAGACATCTCACAACTATATTTTTATATTTACAAATATAACACTCAAATATTCAATATCATATAAAAAATAAAATTATTATAAATTTTAAAAAATGAACTGCATCACAACAAAATATTTCATTTTTATAAATATGAAAGTTTAGAGGTGAGATATGTAAATACATAAAAATTGTGTGCTATGATAAAAAAAACCCCCTTATAAAAGCCTACATAGATAAATTATCTAGTCCCCGCCGAATAACATACCGAAACTAGTGGGCTGTTAGAGCTATGTCGACCCCGTCTTCNTGTTCGTCTCATCTGCTTATCGAACAAATCGAACACAAACTCATTGACGAACCAAACACGAACTATTCGCGAACAACAAGCTTTTTTGACAGCCCTAAGAGCAACTATGTTATTATATATTATTCTCAAAATATTTTTGATATTATAATAACAAAATATTTGAATATCACACAATAACATCTGAATACTACATTCTTTTGTGTTACCGAATATATTTTATTTTTCTTTTGTCACCGGACAGATGTTATTCTTCATTATTCATGTGTTATTATATATTATTCTGGAAATATTTTCGGTATTATAATAACAAAATATTTGAATATCACACAACAACATTTGAATAACACGAGAAGAATATTCTCTTGTGTTACCAGCAGATTTTATTTTTTCTTCCGTCACCGCCGCGTGACGTGATTTCAGCGGACTCCAAATGATTCTCTACTTTAGGAGTCCTGACAGAATAATTTTTCAACTCGCTCTTAATAAATATTTAAGGGTTTTTACACCCCTAACATCCCAACATAATATCTTAATTACTCAAATTTTAAATATTACAATTTAATCATTTTTTTCATTACAAACACCCTCATAAGCCCCACTCACCAAGATTTTGAGTGAAGATATTAGATATTTAAAATTTAGGTGATTAATATATTAAAGGATTAATATGTAAAAACTTGAAATATTAAATACTCCTTAACAAAATCATCTTTCATACATTTGCTACCAAAAACCTTAACAAAAAGATTATAATCTATGTTCATTACTTCCATGAAGTTGGGTTATTTACTGCCATAAAAAGGGATTAAATATGGATTTTACATACATAACATCCGAAACATTACTATTTACAAATTTAGCGCCCCCTTTCTTCCATTTTTCAAATTCTCGCTTAAAATATCAAAACTCTTGATAGACCCCGACATATATTTTTCATTTCTATCAAAATCTCAATGCATGGTTTAATCGTGGCGTCGATATACAGGTCGGTTCCGTAGTCAAAAAATATCACTCGATGCTAGCTTTTGTAAATAGCAATATTTTAGATGCTATATGTAATTAAATTGAATTAAATAAGATTATCAAGGGGATATTGCTCTTTAATAAGTGAAATTGAATTTCAATCATATAAAACTATAAATACCTGAAATGAGACATATAAAACATTTAAACTCTTATTTATTTTGTATACTTATACCACCCAAATCTTTCTTATCATATAAAAAAATTTCTATTCTAACTTCTTATTGCATGCTACAAAATTCTCGATGGTAGAGAAATCTTATTATTTTGCTCATTATAAAGAGACGACCCAAAAAAGCACATCAATTCACTCTTGTCACGAATAAGGGAAAAAAAAGATTAATAGTTTGTTTATAACAATCATAATTGAGCTACAAAAGCTATAGTTGGTGACTACAATAACAGTAGTTTGCTACAAAATGTTGTAGTTGGTTAATATAATGGGCTTAGTTCGCAATAGCAATTGCTGGTGGTGACTGACCACAATCTTTGGTGGTCGGCGGCGAACTCTTGTGACGATCGATAAATGTCGAGACTCATAAGAGTTAAACTTATAAGAATGCCCTGTTCACCCTTTGAGGATATCTCAAGTGCTTGATACGGGCTTATCTGGATCTGAGTTTGATCACTCTTGACATTGTTAGCTTTGCCTTGTCGAGACGCTCACTCTGACGGTAAATTTATTTAAATTAAGGCCTAAGTAATCATGAATTCTTGCTCAAAATACTACGAGATTCGTGCTTGAAAGTAAAAATTTGTTGATAACACATCACTAAAAATGTGAAATATATATATATTTTCATAGATGCAAAATGAGGTATATTGAAAAATTAATATTTGAAGGTTAGATATGTAAAAACTTAAAAATTAAAAGATATGCATGTCTATAATGAAAAATTCAATATTATTAAGTGAGACTCGGATTAATCAAGCATGACATAAAACTGGCTGAGCTTATGAAATAGGGAATTTACCTACAAATCACATAATATTATTTATATATCTGTTAAAATTTGATATTTACTTATGTAATATTTAAATTTTTAAAATGATACCAAAAATACCACTAAATTTTATTAATTTAAGTAAATATATCTTTTCATTTATATGTTTTCATGTGATTATAACAAAAAATATTATACAATTAAATATCATTGTTTAGGCATTAGATACATAAAAACATAAATATGTTTGGGGCATGTATATATATATATATATATATATATATATATATATATATATATATATATATATATATATATATANTCACGGCGGAGCTCCGCCATTTGAAGCTCCGTGATTGCGTCGATTTCTATATAACTCTCCCTGTATTTTGTATCTTTCTTCTCTGTCTCTGAATTTATGGTTTTTATTTGCTCCTGCATGGAGGAAATTTAATTTGGCTTTACGTATTTATCCAATTTATTTTTCTGCAATTGGTGTTTATATTTATATTTGAAATTTATTATCAAAATTTGATTTTGATTATTGTCGATATTAAAATTTTGAATTAGCGTGCGATTGTATTTAGTGATTTTAGTCACAACGAATAAATTGAATCATAAGATAATTTAATTTGCATTTAATTGAATTTTGAAATTCTAAAAGCTGTGAGCATTCATTTTGTTGGATTGATTAGTCGACTTATTTGTTAAACAAATTGGTTGGAGGATTTAGTTTAATCATAATATAATTCCTTTTTTTTTTCTTTGGTCTTTTATCTTTTCAATTTGAAGTTGTTGTGATATATATATATATATATATATGTAGAAATAGAAGAACGATCTTTAATTCACACAATAAAATTGTAACAACGGAACACACAGATTTACGTGATTCGACAAATTGCCTACGTCCACGGAATTGCAGAGGATTTTACTACTTGAGGAATTTACACAAGTCGATCGTCTCGACTTACAAGAAGAATCCCTTACTTCGTTGCTCTCTCTTCTTCTTTCTCTACACCGAGATATACTGAAGAATATAAACTTTCCACAAGCCACCAAGAAGAACCCAAGGGAGAACAATCTTCTTCTTTCTTTTTCCTTCTGCCACAAGATCTTGCACTTCTCTTTATTTATCCCGAGGAAGCTCGAAGAAAAACACCCAAAAAGGTCGTGACAAATATAAAGGAGAGCAGTGCGATTTTTCTTCTCATTCAAACCACAAGCACACCTTTTATCGCGAACATGAAGGGAGAACAGCTAAGGAGTGACGGGAGACGTAAACGTTAAGCAGGACGTTCGCGACAATTCTCGAACAACGGATTGCAGGAACAGTTTGAGCGGAATGTCGCAACTTCCCGGGATCGGGAACAATGAGGCGGAAGCGGGAAATCGAACCGGGCTCCACACTACCAGAAGGAATAACTTAAAATCAAATAACTTTCTGCATCTATTTGGGTAGCTTTTTCTAAAATCATTTTTTGATAGACTGTTGTGGAGATCATTTCTTATTAAAAAGCTAATGTGAGATATTTATTTCAAAAAGTAACAATGAATATATTCTAAAAATAACGTCCCTCCACAAAATTTTTGAAAATAATCAAATTAAAATCAATCCTCCAAACAAAACTGGCATGAATATTTAATCATGAGTTCATAAAATCAAATAAAATCAATTAAACATGCTTGATTAAATTCAAGATTTTTATTTTAATGAATTAATGATTGTTTTTTGTGGCATAAAATTAATGTAGTGACGCATTGTCTTTTGGATGTACCACTTCAAATATCTCAATTTACATATATAACACCTAAAATTCCTTTACATTTAACATATCGGAAATACCAAGTTCCGCACACCGTATTTGAATGCTTGCTTGAGTGGCAACTATTGCTGATAAAGCTTATTCTGTCTACATAAATTAATCATTTTTAACCCCCAATTCTTATCTATTAGCATATCAACCACCCAAACTTCAATTTTTATTTACAAGCCACCGGGTTATACATAAAAATTAAAATTAGGGTTTTTATTATGTTAATGCATAAGATTTGGGTGGTAGGTATGTAAGATCGGAGCAATTACTCTACAATATACGATCTTTGATTGCACAGCAAAACAGATTCTTATCTTTTTCTGCATGTCAAGATTAAGCAGGGGAGGAAAATTTCGTCAGATAGGACTTATGGCGTCAGATAGGTGATATTTCAGATCTGTTAAATAAGTTTAGGGTGTTATTCTGTGCTGAATAACGTTTTGTAGATGTTATTAGGCTATAACAGATGCAGGTAATTGGAGATCTTGGAGTTTCTGCTCTGATATTTAGCTATCTTCGAAATGGTGCCTCTGCTTCTAACGTTTTCTTTAAGTTTCTTTGGTGTTATGCTTAATCCTTGGGTTAAAGGTTCTGCTTTGTAGGTTCTCTCTTTGGACAGTCTTTGTATTTTTCTTTTTCTTTTTTTTTTTATTTTGAGTTAGTATGAAGTTGGTCTTAATATAGGGGGTCATAAATGTGAATGAAGAACTTCAGGTGTCGTACGTGTANCAACGAACGCATCACTGTTTGTGTTTGGTTCGTTTAACTAATCGAACGAAAAAATTTGTTAATGTTCGTCTCGTCCACTTATCAAACAAATCAAACACAAATTTATTGACGAACCGAACACGAATTGTTCACGAACAACGAGTTTTTTTTACGGCCCTAGTTAGTATGAAGTTGGTCTTAATATAGGGGGTCATAAATGTGAATGAAGAACTTCAGGTGTCGTACGTGTAAATTGAGTAGTTTGAAGTGGTGTGCAGGCGGGGATCTGCCTTGTAAGGGCGAAGCACGGGAAGCGCTGTAGCAAAACAAAAGAGGAAGGAATTTTTATTTGCCGTCGAAAAAATATTCCCTCATTAAAATCCTTAGTTGCAGCCAAATAAAAAAAAAAAAAGCCGAATCTAAAAGTCGGTCAAGACGGATGAAGAACAAATTAAAATGTCTAAAAAATATATAGTGAGAGACGATACTGCAATAATGTGAACTCCGGCATGTCAGTTTAGATCGATAAAGAAGAAACTCCGTTTGAAATAGAAATAACAGAAGTAGGAATGCGGGAGAGAATGAGGGTATACCGATAAAAATCTTGATAATAAACGTGAGATGCGGGGTCTATTCAGCGGCCCGTTTTTCATTGCGCGGTGGTGCCGCCGTATTTTTGAAAGCCGCACCAAACGACGAAATGTCACGGCTTGTTGTCGCAACGTGCTAAAACAACCGCCCCAAACAAAACCTTAATTGTGTGTCGCAGAAGAAATACTGCTGCAATGAAAAAGAATAAGATTTATTTTCTGTGAAAGTTTTTAAAAAATGGAAGTGGTTTCATGGGATTGATACTAAAAAAAAAAGATTTTTTTTTTTTATAAAAAAAGAAAAAATTCACAAAAAAAAAGTAATTTTTAATTTTCTGAAATTTATGTTTTTTCAGGTTAACCTTTTTTTTGTCATTTTTTTTCCTAACATATTCTGCTAGAAGATTTTTTCTTTTTGGAAAAAGAAATCTAATAGTTGGATTAGTAACACTATGTCAAATTATTCAACATCCACTATGATGATAGAAAAGTTGATTCATCAGATGGTTAAAGTCAAAATCGATGTGATGAAATTTGATGACAAATAGAAATTTGGTATGTGGCGATGCGATGTGATGGATGTGTTGTGTTATCTGATTATGGAGGAAGTCCTAGATAGCGAGGAATGTCCTTAAGAGTTGTCAAAGAGAGATTGTTTGCAAATAAACATGATTGTTTGTGGTTGGATCCAAAATTACTTGACCCAGAAAATCAAATATTAGGTGATGATGGAGACTTATGTAGAAAAATTATAATGAATGTTGAAAAACAAATATCTCACTAAGAGTGTTGAGAACCGTCTCCATACGAAGTGTAGGCTCTATAAATTTCAGATGATGCAGAGGTTAATATTGATGAGCACTTGAATGATTTCACTAATTTGTTTGCAGGTCTGTTAAATTTGGATGGAGAAGTTGGAGATGAAGATAAAACGCTTCCCGGATGAGTATGAAAATTTCACTATGACACTCATTCATGACAAGGAGGTCTTGAATTATGACAATGTGAATACGACATTGTGGAATCACAAGTTAGTTGAAGAGACAAAGTCCGCAAATATGGAATCAACTTAGGCACTCCCACTCTAACGTGGTAGGTCTGAGAAGAAGAATAAGAAGAATTTGACAAAGAAAGATGCCAACAATGAAACTTTTCAACAACATGGCAATTTTTGTGGGTGCAGTCTCGGGAAAAATTAATGTGCTTACAGTTTAGAGATTGGGCATCGAAAGAAAAAATTCTGAAGATGAAGGAGAAGTGAAATGAAGTTACTTTTGGGCCGAAAACCAATATCAATGTGCAAAGATGTAAAAAGGCGGATTCAGATGCAGCGTTATCTGTAATTTTTCATACTTTTGTTTAGAGATGATTTGTACTAGATACTAGATACAAGTGCTACTTATCATATTTTCCCTCATCGAGGATGGTTCTGTATGTACAACGAGCTGGATAGCGATGCAATGACTATGGAAAATAATCAAGTTTGATGTACTATCGGTGTATGGATTATCTTTATGAGGATGCATGATAGTACTGTGAGAGAGCTGATTGATATCAAACATGTTTCAAATATCATGAGAAATTTACTATTAGTTGGGGCTTTAGAGTTCAAGGGCTACAAGGTAGTTATTAAGGAAGAAGTTTTGATGATATGTCGTGGAGCAATGGTTTTTTTATGAAGGGAGTTTGTAATCACAATCTTAACTATATTCAGGGTAGTATAGTGACTGGAACGACTGTTGTTGTTGATAACTGTTCTGGCACAATATGTTGTGACATATCTGACTTGCTCATGTTGGAGAGGCTTCACTTCAGACTTTAGTGAAGAAATGATTGATGAAAAGAGCAAGCATCTGCAAAATTGATTTTTGTGAACATTGTGTATTTGACAAAAAATACACATATGTCTTTTGGGACTGCTACCCACAATACAATTTATTTTAGAGTATGTTCACACAGTTGTTTGGAGCCCAATGCAGACAACATCATTCAACGACGGAAGATACTTTATCTCTTTATTAATCATTACTCCATGTATGTTTGGGTGTACACCATGAGTCAAAAAAGTGAAGTACTGGAGATTTTCATAACTTGGAAGAAGTTGATTGAGACTCATACTGGAAAATGATCCAGTGTATCAGGTCAAACAATGGGGGCAAATACACTTCAAACGTTCTTCCAAGAGTGTCAGAGAGTTGGGATATTTATAGATGAAAGAAGAAAAAAATGTAAAATTGCATTATTATCTCTATTTAAAAGGGGAAGAAAAAATGTAAAATTGCATTATTATCTCTATTTAAAAGGGGCAATGCAGGACATTTTGTTCTTTTTGGTCATTGGAGCATTTCACTTGGGAGCTTGTCAGCCGGCAGAGCTACACTTCGGTTGGCGGCCAGCTGGATAAGAGCTCGCTTACTAAGGTGCCAGCTGGAAAAGCGGCCAGTCGATTGTCAAGGGAGGCGGACTAGTGGACCAGAGAGGCTGACCAATGACGCTACCGACCAATTGACTAGGGAGGTTGGTCGATTGCAAAGAGTGACGAGGGCAACTTTGTANCAATGCAGAACATTTTGTTCTTTTTGGTCATTGGAACATTTCACTTGGGAGCTTGTCAGCCGGCAGAGCTACGCTTCGGTTGGCGGTCAGCTAGATAAGAGCTCGCTTACTAAGGTGTCAGCTGGAAAAGTGGCCGGTCGATTGTCAAGGGAGGCGGACTAGTGGACCAGAGAGGCAGACCAATGACGCTACCGACCAATTGACTAGGGAGGTTGGTCGATTGCAAAGAGTGACGAGGGCAACTTTGTAACCCTCGCTTGGTTGTTTGTTTAGCTTTGGCTGACCCTCTTAATATTTTGGCAGCTATTTTCTTTCACCGTAGGATCAGTCAAAATCTACGCGTGCATTTTTTGGACATACAATATGTAACACGAGATTTACATTTAAGTTTGTTAATGGTTAATTGCATCCTTTTGCAAAGGAAAAAAAAAAGAGAAATTTAATATAAAATCAGTATCTTAATTCTATAGATAATATTACATTGATTTTTACTAGTAATAAATTTTCTTAAAGAATAATTCAAATCAGTTTAATATAATANGGGACATACAATTTGTAACACAAGATTTACATTTAAGTTTGTTAATGGTTAATTGCATCCTTTTGCAAAGGAAAAAAAAAAAGAAAAATTTAATATAAAATCAGTATCTTAATTCTAAAGATAATATTACATTGATTTTTACTAGTAATAAATTTTCTTAAAGAATAATTCAAATCAGTTTAATATAATATATTACACATAATTTTCACCATATACTGAAAAAAAATAGTAGAAAATGATATTTTTACGTGCCACGCGGCAGACAAAAAGCTCAAGCAAGTTTCTTAAGAACGAGACGTGAAGTTTTATTTTTGGCAGCAGATAAGAGCATTTATATTATTTTAAGCGTCTAAAGATTATTTTCATGTTTATATTTTAAATTTATGTTTGATAAAATAAATAGTTAAAATCTATTATTATAATAATAATAATCAACTGGTCATGCCTACCTTGATGTCAACTAGGCCTGTCTGATGCATCAAAATTTTGANTAGACGTGAAGTTTTATTTTTGGCAGCAGATAAGAGCATTTATATTATTTTAAGCGTTTAAAGATTATTTTCATGTTTATATTTTAAATTTATGTTTGATAAAAGAAATAGTTAAAATCTATTATAATAATAATAATAATAATCAACTGGTCATGCCTACCTTGATGTCAACTAGGCCTGTCTGATGCATCAAAATTTTGATAGATGGTTGCTTGTGGGATTCATATTGATTTGTTCCTCCTTCAACGGCGTATTTGTGATATTTGCTTGACATGTTTTATCGTCTTTCCTCGATTTACATAGGATCTATTTGTGACAGCTACAGTTGTTTGAAGAAACAACTGACAAGTTGTTTTAGAAGATTTTTTTTTTTAAAAGAGAGCGGTGCCTATTTTCAAAAAATATAACTTCAATTTTTTGACTGTCACCACAGTTTAAAAGTTTAGATTAAAAAAAAAACAGATTTTTACAACATAAATTTTTAAAAAACAACAAAAAAATATATATAATTCCCAAAATATAGTTGCGGTTGTTTGAAGAAACAACTGTCAAGTTGTTTTAGTAGAATTTACTTTTTAAAAAGGTGTGGCGTCTATTTTCAAAAAATATGATCGTAACTTTCTGACAATCACCATACTTTAAATGATTAGATTAAAAAAAATGCTTTATACATCATAAACATCTAAAAAATAACAAAAAAAAATTTCCAAAACATAACTGCATTGACTGTTTGAAAAGCAAAACAAATAGAAAGATGTCTCAAACAGACTCTGACGATTATTATACTTCTTCAAATCACTCTTAGGATGCAATATCTCTATTTTGTTAGTTCTCAAAGACCCTTGGCTCTAACTTCATTATTATTATTATTATTATTATTATTATTATTATTATTATTATTATTATTTAGTTTATAATTTTCTTTTAAAGTTGGACATGACCCTCATTTTTTAAAAAATAAAAAATTATAACTAAAAATTCAATATCCAAACTAAATAATAAATCAAAAAAAAAATCTCAAAAAAAAAAATGCCAAAAGTCAACTCTGTAGAGCACCAAAGGCAATCTAGATTTTTAAAAATGACAACAGCTATCATATATTAAATTTTCCTTAATTTGATAATAATTTAACATTAATCTGTTTAGAAAGTAAAATTCCCAAACAGTCCCTGTCTATTTATATGAGATAATTAAAGTCTCAGAATCATAAAAATGCTTAATAACTCATCAAAATTTTCTAATTAGTGTTTAATAAGTTTTTAGTGGGACTAATTCAATCTAACATAAAAATATTTGAGGACTAAATTCATATTTTTATAAACTTTAGTATTAAAATAGCCCTCATATAAGAATTCAGGGATCATTTTTTGGCAGATTCCCCCAATTTTCTCTATAATACACAAATCATCAATCCCATTGGTTGAAACCATGATTAATAACAACTCCCTATTTAAATAGCATAATCTATCAACTGTTGGTGGGCCCCTCCCCTCCCACCAAACTCGTGGTGGACATAGCAAAGAAATGGTGGTCCCATTTAGGGCTGTCAAAATGGTTCGTTGTTTGCAAACATCCCGTGTTCGATTTGTTAAGAAAGTTGTGTTCGTTTCGTTTGCTAAGTAAACGAGCCGATCACGAGTATTTTTTTTGTGCTCAATATATAATCGAACTGAACACGAACAAAAATTTGTTCGTTCGTATTTGACTCCTTTTAACTCAAAATACTACTCGCCAATTATATATATATACGCCACGTACTCAAATCAATTGGTCAAGCATCTGCTTCTGCTTGTCAGTTGTAAGTCCCTTCTAGTCTGTGGTTCGATTCCTCGACTATGGTACTAGGTGCATGAGAGATTATCGGGGCTTGTATAATAGCCTACGACCATTCTTTTATATATATATATATATATATATATATATATATATATATATATATATATATATATATATATATTGATGAATATTATTTTTAAAAA
>JXCR01061298.1:160866-183759 GCA_002079205.1 Phalaenopsis hybrid cultivar
GAGAGTAGATATTTTAGATTTGACTTATGTGAAGAAAGACAAAAGTAGACCTAGAAATATCTTAATTTATTAGAATTAAATGAAAATATGATACTCAATAGGACGCAATGGATAAAAATGATTCATGTAGCCGACCCCACTTAGTGTGTGTGTGTGTGTGTGTGTGTAGAGAGAGAGAGAGAGAGAGAGAGAGAGAGAGAGAGAGAGAGAGCTTGAATCAAGAATGACACAATATAATCTTTAGTGCTTTAATATATTTACCAATGCATATATATGTAACACTAATCTTATAATGTTCTTGAGGTAGCTTAATATTAATCTAATCTTTAATTATAAGTTGTGCATATTTATGTGTACTATTCACTCATGCGCAAATTAACATGTTAAATAAGAAATTTTAAATATTAAATATNATTTACCAATGCATATATATGTAACACTAATCTTATAATGTTCTTGAGATAGCTTAATATTAATCTAATCTTTAATTATAAGTTATGCATATTTATGTGTACTATTCACTCATGCGCAAATTAACATGTTAAATAAGAAATTTTAAATATTAAATATAAAAATATATACAATTTGTATGTCACGTATGCAAATGCCCCAAAAATTATACAAGGTTTTATGTCACATTTTTTTTTATTTCATTATTTCTTTGAGAAAAATTGAGGTTCTCGATTAGCTTTATTGAGAGAAACATGGAATACAACATCGAGTTCTTAAATAATAACCCAAAACAACACACACAAAGTGAGGAGAAACAATCCTAAAACATATACGATAGACAAGACTAACAACACATCACTAACAGTAGCAAAAACTACAAGACCAAAACAAACCAAACACAAATAACTAATATCAGCAACAATAATAACAACAACTTCAATATCAACATCGCAACCACTTGCATAAGGAGAATCAACAACCAAAAATCNAACATTTTTTTCTTATTTCATTTTTTCTTGGAGAAAAATTGAGGTTCTTGATTAGATTTATTGAGAGAAACATGGAATACAACATCGAGTTCTTATATAATAACCCAGAACAACACACACAAAGAGAAGAGAAACAATCCTAAAACATATACGATAGACAAGACTAACAACGCATCACTAACAGCAGCAAAAACTACAAGACCAAAACAAACCAACCACAAATAACTAATATCAACAACAATAATAACAACAACTTCAATATCAACATCGCAACCACTTGCATAAGGAGAATCAACAACCAAAAGTTTCTAAACTGCAAAAAAATACAGAAAAGAAAGCAAGAAACTAGAGACCAAAACAAACAAAATATCCTAGAAGAAATGAAAGACAAGAAAACAGAATCATCTTCAAAACTAAAAAAAAAAAAATCATCATAACAGAACAAAGACATATAATCCAGAGTTCAAAATCTGTTAGTAATAAAATTTTAAAATTTCACGCAAACATAAAAAATATTTAAAATCTCATTGAATTTTAACTTTGATTAAAACTCATCAAGGCTCATAACCAAACTATATAATAAGAAAAATTTAATGAAGATATCCAATAAAATTCATAAAAGAAAAAAAAAAAACAGCCCAAAGTCATCAACAAGAACTAAGCTCCAACCTCATTATTTTATAGTTCTTTTTCCCATANATCTCTAAACTGTAAAAAATACAGAAAAGAAAGCAAAAAACTAGAGACCAAAACAAACAAAATATCCTAGAAGAAATAAAAGACAACAAAACAGAATCATCTTCAAAACTAAAAAAAAAAATCATCATAACAGAACAATGACATATAATCCAGAGTTTAAAACCTGTTTGTAATAAAAAATTAAAATTTTACCCGAACATAAAAAAATATTTAAAATCTCAATGAGTTTTAATTTTGATTAAAACTCATCAAAGCTCATAACCAAACTAAATAATAAGAAAAATTTAATGAAGATATCCAATAAAATTCATAAAAGAAAAAAAACAGCCCAAAGTCATCAACAAGAACTAAGCTCCAACCTCATTATTTTATAGTTCTTTTTCCCATAGTTCGGATTTTAGTGCAGTCCACTCCTCGCCACATAGCCGGTGCAGGCCTCTCCGTTGGTGGACCCGCGCGGCTTTATCGCTACGCGCGCCAACGCCTTCTTTCCTTAAAGACTGACCTGCTATAAGAATCTCAACTGCTGCACTGCCGTCCGGTTCTCTCGTCGCAAGTCTCCATCGTTTTTCTTCCTTCTTCTCCTCAGCTTCCCCAGCAACACAAGGGATGGANCGACTGACCTGCTATAAGAATCTCAACTGCTGCACTGCCGTCCGGTTCTCTCGTCACAAGTCTCCGTCGTTTTTCTTCCTTCTTCTCCTCAGGTTCCCCAGCAACACAAGGGATGGAGCAGCATGATCTCTGCGATGACCCGGACTACGCCGCCTCCCTGCGCCAGGTAGAAGTAATCGACCCTTTCTTCTGATCTGTAATCCTTTTCCTGGTCAGCTACTTCACACCTAGNAAGGGATGGAGCAACATGATCTCTGCGATGACCCGGACTACGCCGCCTCCCAGCGTCAGGTAGAAGTAATCGACCCTTTCTTCTGATCTGTAATCCTTTTCCTGGTCAGCTACTTCACACCTAGTGGANTAGGGATGGAGCAGCATGATCTCTGCGATGACCCGGACTACGCCGCCTCCCAGCGCCAGGTAGAAGTAATCGACCCTTTCTTCTGATCTGTAATCCTTTTCCTGGTCAGCTACTTCACACCTAGTGGATTCGATCCTACAGGATTCGGTTAGCAATTTGAACCGCGATTCCAATCAGACGAGCGACACCAATGAATTGGAGCTGGTCTATTCGAAAGAGAATGTCGCGATTCACCCGAGCCAAAACGCTTCGGAGCGGATTATCGGACGTTTGCGAATTCTTAAGCAGAGCTCTTCGTTGTTCTTGGTTCGCCTTATTTTTTTGTTTACCTTTTTTTTTTTCACTCCCTTTTTCTCTTCTTGCCGCTGGTACGCTTTCTTTGGTTAAAATTGGACTGTAGTCTATTGCCAGCTGCTTCACATTTGGGCTTTTCTCTGTAATGTATGACATGGTAGGGAGTATGTTAAGATCTCTCATTTAGGTATTGNCACCCCCTTTTTTCTCTTCTTGCCGCTGGTACGCTTTCTTTAGTTAAAATTGGACTGTAGTCTATTGCCAGCTGCTTCACATTTGGGCTTTTGTCTGTAATGTATGACATGGTAGGGAGTATGTTAAGATTTCTCATCTATGCATTGCAACAGACGTGGATTCCGTATAAAACTGCGTCCAATTTTCTTGGCACTGCGGGGCATAATTTAAGCTCAAGTGCATCAGAGAATGGTTAGAAGGAATCATGATTTNTTAGGTATTGCAACAGACGTGGATTCCATATAAAACTGCGTCTAATTTTCTTGGCACTGCGGGGCATAATTTAAGCTCAAGTGCATCAGAGAATGGTTAGAAGGAATCGTGATTTNCTAGGTATTGCAACAGACGTGGATTCCATATAAAACTGCGTCTAATTTTCTTGGCACTGGGGGGCATAATTTAAGCTCAAGTGCATCAGAGAATGGTTAGAAGGAATCGTGATTTTAACTTTCTTGACTGTTAATTTTTGTCTTAGATTGGGGTTATCATTCTTTCTCTCCAATTTAGTTTTTTTTGTGATTATATGCAGATACGAACCTGTACACAATCAAATCAGTGCCGTTGGCTAATATCCATTCCATAAAAAGGCATATCCCAACAATTGGATGGCAGTATATAATTGTAATCCTTTCATCAGGTAAATCTAGTTGGTGTTTAACCAGTTTCCTGATGTTTTGTTTTTTAGTTTTGCTTCGTGCACTTTCTTAATTTCTTACTCAATTCTTCGGATGCAAGCGTGGAACTTTCAAGGCAATTGTGCTGTTGATTTGTTTTCACTTTTTATTCAGATCCGTTACTAGCATTCAAGATGTGAAACTTTCTCATATTATTTTTGTGAGCTTAATGTTAGTATTAGCATTTTCAGTAATCCATCTCTTTCTATCTCGCATGGTTGCATCCACTTATTTATTTCTTTATATATCTATAATTGCTCACAAAGGAAAACTTGTTCTCTATAAAACTTTTTTTTTTTTGACCTTCTGCAAAAGCATACTCAGTACTTGTAAATTTGATAAAGTTGAACACCTTATATGNATTTTGTTTTGTTTTGCTTCGTGCACTTTTTTAATTTCTTACTCAATTCTTTGGATGCAAGCATGGAACTTTCAAGGCAATTGTGCTGTTGATTTGTTTTCACTTTTTATTCAGATCCGTTACTAGCATTCAAGATGTGAAACTTTCTCATATTATTTTTGTGAGCTTAATGTTAGTATTAGCATTTTCAGTAATCCATCTCTTTCTATCTCGCATGGTTGCTTCCACTTATTTATTTTTTTATATATCTATAATTGCTCACAAAGGAAAACTTATTCTCTATAAAACTTTTTTTTTTTGTTTTTACCTTCTGCAAAAGCATACTCAGTACTTATAAATTTGATAAAGTTGAACACCTTATATGACTTGGATTCTTCATAATCGTTCTTCTGAAAAAATCAATCTCTGTAGCTATCATTTATATCCCCGACACAAATGCATGCATAGTAGGTTGAAGATATTTGTTTCGGACTTATTTATTATGCTCATGCACTTGAGATAATAATACGCTGCTGACATGTTAACATTTCTGTGTGATGTAACTAACTAAACTTATGCATTACGCTTCTCCAAGATTTTTTTAATGTGTTGGGATCTAGCTCTATCCAGAACGCTGTATTTATTTGAGTGCTTATGTGTCAGATTTACTTTGTATTGATATGAAAATCAAAATAACATGGGTTTGGTGGGTTAATGTAGGGTTTGCATTCCCTCCACTCTACTTCTATAACGGAGGAGTTCGTGAATTTCTTGCAGTATTGAAGCGGCATGTATTTATTGTGAGGTTTGTGCTTCCCATATGAGTACGCATATTCACATATACACTAGACTAGCAACCACCATACAAAGGACTAGCTTTCACACAAGCTTCCTGCATCGATTTTCTGTTCATTGCTGTCTGCTTTAATGACACAGCTAATTACACTGCTTTTAATGAGAAAGTTGATATCTCCAGGGCTGCAGATGATGCAAATGTCTTTAGACTAAATGATTTCCAGGATTCTCTTCAGGTAACCCTTTTTTTCCTTTTTTATTTCCTGTTTTTCATGTCCTAGAATAATATTATCATTATACTGTTGTTTTACATACTAGCGTCTTGATTAGTCTGTTTTGCTCGTCTTTTGTAGTTTCAACCTTTTTCTTTGGACATAGGATACTCCATAATTTATTATATAGATTTATACAAAAACATAATTTCTTAGGTTTCTCTTTTTTACTTCACCCTCTCTTTTGACTCAAATCTTTTATGAGAACATCAAATTCAGTTTGGAAATTTGAGCAGAAGAGTGTGATAAGCAAGGGTGTAAAGAACTTACATGTGATATTTCTAAGGGAACAAGGATTTGGGTTTTGAAAATTTGCACCCCGGCCGCCCTTGTAAGAGAGAGTTTTACGTCAGATTTTGGGTCAAATTTTCAGAAATCCAATGGCACAATAGATTTTGCATAAAATTCACCCTCTTATTACATGTACTTTTAAAATTTGAGGTTTAAGATTTTTCATAGGCACAAGCCCTTATATCATATGATAGTAACAAACTTAAAATTTTGAATTATATAAATTTATCACCGCCATAGGGGGAATAAGGATGAACCCGATCAAGATCTCATAGTACTGTCATCCCGAGTTATCTACTTAGTTAGAGTAGATAGTTAAACCAACTTGACCGAAGGATTATTGCCAACAACATTGGGTTCCTTTGTCCAATAAAACTTGTAGACTTGAGATAGATATTTGTCTAAAAAACAAAAATTTTAAATCAACCTTAGTTTGCAGAGGGCTATGTGTCCTATCAGATATACTTTATGATTCACAACTCAAAGAGATAAAAAACTGTTGAGGAACGTAGGGATTTTAGTTGCAACTATAATAAAATGGTGGGGCTCTTGCACCAAATCACCTAGTCAAAAAATTGTGATAAACAGTTTATTTGTGGAACTTACTGACCAAAACATGACAGAGGACTCGAACCATGTTTTTTACTTATATAGATTATTTTGAATGTGAATTTAATATTATCTTTAATATGATATTGGTCCCTTATGAGCTCAGGTTATTCTTAAATTTTTATTCTCGACAAATAATTATGGAGGGTAGATAAGATTTTTTATGCTTTATTGCAGAATATATTTCATTTGAATATTTTATTGATTTTAAAATTTAAAAACTTAATTTTATGTATAAATGCATCTAATTAAGATAGGCAATCAATATATCACCATCGAGGATTTAGTTAATCTTAAACTTTAACGACTTTGTCCTACTTATGAAGAATCAGAGTCATAAGTTAAATAAATTAAGTTTATTTAATTATTTTTTGGAGTTTAATTTTAAAATAGATCTTTCTGATTAAGATTGACAATCAACATGACCATAAGTAGGACATTTATAATTCAATTAACTTTTGTTGCAAGCATTTATAGTAGCATCAGTCTTCTAAACCCTGGTTATTATCAAGAGAATAATCTGACTGGCTAGGTACATGCTCAGTCTTGTCAACTACAACTTTTATAAGAAAGAGAATTGAACTAAGCAAGTGATGCTCAACCTTGTATAATCTTGTCTTTATCAGCAGTAGGATTGGACCGACTGAAGTGAGAGGTCAATCTTGCCAATTTTAGTCCTTGTTAAGTGAGACTTACAACTCTACTTTATAAACATGGTAACCTGCTCGAGTATGTATATAACTTAATGATTTTGATTTGCTTTTTGACTGAAGAGATTTTGCAAAATTTGAGGTACCTGTACGCTACTTAAAATGGATCTAATTTTACTTTAAACATATGTTCTGATCTTATAGTATGCTTGAATATTATGCTTGAGTATTTAACAAGCTAGTCGGAGCACAAACAAGCATTAATTTTGATATTGTGTAGGATTCTCAATGATAGATGATTTTTACTTTAATTTTTAGTTATCTGCACAACATCTTCAGAGCATAAATTTAAAAGCTTACAGTTGTTGGAGCATGTGCAGGAAGTTTAAATGAGCCGAGCCTATTCAAGCTCGGCTCGTTAACTAGCTCATGAGTTGAGCTTATTGAGCCATGAGCTTTAATTTGAGCTCATTTATTAACGAGCTCGAGCTCATCCTGGCTGTACTCACTGGATTGTGAATCGGCTCAATTAGTCTACCACTAGTCATTTTGATGCATTTATTGGTGAGTTGCCACCACATCCTTCTCCGGACACCAATTCCTTTTCCAGCGAGCTCCCGTATAAATTTAATTTTTTTAGTTTGAGCTCGCGAGACAATTGCTACCACTATGAGTAGAGCTCAAGCTCGCCATTCAAGCTTGACTCAAGTTCGAGCACACAATTTGACAAACGAACCAAGCTCAAACTTGGCATGGCTCAAACTCAACTCAACTCGTTTACACTCCTAGTATATACATTGTTTGGATTAAAATATTTTTAAATAATTTTAAGTTAAGCTGCACAACATTTTGAGATCAGATGTTCAAGCATTAAGTGCATTGATTGGAGCACATACATGTATTTTATTTGTTACGTGCACGCATCTTGACGTGTTTATGCATTTGCCAAATGCATTAGTTTTTTAGGATACTTAGAAAAATTTTAAAGCATTACTTTTGAGTTGAAATATTGCACTACAAAATTTGAGTAAGCCTTAAATAATCTAAATAATCTAAATTTGATTATTTACATGAGTTTTTTGCAATCTAAGAATCATGCAAATATTTTATTTAATGATATTTAAAACACATATTTTGTCTATTTTTTTGAATATGTTGCGGATCCAATGATGTATAAGACTTTCAAAATTTTAAAAGTGTAGTTTGAAGAATTTTCCTACTCTAATCGGGACAAGTGATTCAATGTCTTTCATATCCACTATCTCTATATCAATTCCTATAACATAAGTATCCAATGAATCAGTTGAGATTTGACATCCTTCTTAGTTACAATGTATTTAATAGTAGAGCGGTCAATATGGACTTTAATTTTAGTACTTATCAGGTAAGATCTAAACTTGTCAAATGCAAAAACTATCACAAGCAATTCTTTCTCTGTGATGATATAATTTATTTGTGTTTTATTAAGAGTTGTACTCACATGGTGTATCATATGAAAAATCTTTTCTCTATATTGGCCTAGCACTGCTCTTACAGTATAATCACTAGCATCGTATATTAGTTCAAATGAAATTTCTCAGTTTAGTGCAATAATAATTTTTACAATGACTTTTTTTTTTTTGAATACTCAAAGGCTGCCAGACATTTTTCATCAAACTCAAAAGACACATTTTTCTCTAACAAATGACATAACGGTTTATATATCTTAGAGAAGTCCTGAATACATCTATGATAAAATTCTGCTTGCCCAGGAAAGCTCTTAGTCCCTCTAACAGATGCGAGTGGAAGTAATTTTTCGATTAGTTGGATTTTAGCCTGATCAATTTTTATTCATTTCTCCCATAACTTATGCCCTAATACAATCCCTTAGCCAATTGTAAATTGACATCTCTTAATTCAACACTAAGTTAGTCTCACACTATTGCAAAACCTTTAAAAAGTGTTCAAGGCATGTATCAAATGAAATACCGAAAACAGAGAAATCATTCACTAAAATTTCAATCTTTCCTCTTTTCTATCAAATTTGAGAGATCACTATCATATATCTTTGAACAGTAACCGAGACATTGCATAATCCAAAAGACACTCTTCTAAAGGCAAAAATTTCATAGGGATTAATGAAGGTTGTCTTATTCCTATTCTCGAGAGCTATAGAAATTTGATGATTTTCCAAATATCCATCCAGGAAGTAATGCTAAGGGTGTCATACCAATCTATCTAACATCTAGTCAAGGAAAGGTAAGAATGATATTTTCTAGTGGTTTTATTTGTATTCTTTTAATCTATACATATTTCTGACCTGTTAAACTCTTAGTAGGTATTAGTTCTTGCTGGTCGTTCTCCACTACCATGACACCTCATTTCTTAGGAAAACAATGCATTAGACTAACCATACACTATTAGAAAATTGGAAAATGATTCTTGCATTGAAACAATTCAAAATTTTCTTTTTAACCACTTCTTTCATAATTGGCTTTAGCCTTCTCTTGAGATCAGCTTTAGATTGGTTATTTTTTTCCATCAAAATTCTATGCATACATAATGAAGTACTTATGCCCTTTACATATGTTATAATCCACCGAAAAGCTTTCCTAAAATTCCTCAACACTTGCATCAAATTTTTCTCTTGCAATTCATTTAACTCAAAAGATAAAATGATATATAAAGTAGAAGATCCTCTTAAAAATACATATTTTAAATTTTTGGAAGAACCTTAAGTTTCAATTTAGGGGCCACAATTATAGATATTAAGAGTTTAACATTAGTTGAGGTGTCTAAATCTCAAATATATCCCTATCATTTTAGGGATTGCTTCTAACAGTCGAGCAAATTCTTCCTTAAGGTCATTATCATCCTCCTCTATCAAGTCTTGCTCTACTTGGTTATTGAGGTTTCGAAGTTGGTTTCTAATCAACCCATCCACTAAGTTTAACCTATAACAAGAATCATCACTAGTGTCTTGTGGACATTTAGTTAATTTCAAAATATTGAATGCCACCTCATAATCATTAACCTTCTTAGTCAACTCCCCCTTCTGAACATCAAATATCGCCCTTCTTGTGGCTATAAAAGGTTTACCTAAGATTATAAGGATCTCATTATCTTCTTCCATGTTTAGAACCATGTAATCAACAACGAAGATAAATTTTTCTACCTTAACTAAGATATCCTCTACAAACTCCCTAAAGTAAGTCAAATATCGATCTGCAAGCTGAAGGGTTATAGTGATCGGTTGAACATCTCCTAAGCCTATATCCTAAAAATCAATAAGGGCATAAGATTGATGCTAGCTCTTAAGTCACACAAGACTTTCTTGAAAAATTTCTCCTCTATGGCACAGGGAATAATGATGGTTCAAGATTGATGCTTTCTTGAACTGGTGCCTAGTTGTTGGTCTATGGTGCCTGAGTGCTGGGCTCTAGCTCCTAGGAGCTGCAAATCCAATGCCCCTATATTCTTGCTTTTTTATCTTGGTTGGTTCGAAAGCTTGCTTGGACGGCTAGGCACTGCTTGGCTGGCGCTTGAGAACTACTTCTGCACCTAGCACCAATCTTCATCATTTGATCTCCCATCAACCTTCTTACCCAGATCTTCTAAAATAAATCACAGACAGATTCCAAAAGCGCAAAATTAACATAAAATTGAATTAAAACAAAACATGGAAGATCACATTTCAATTTTACATCATAAGCCTCTTTGCTTAAAGTACTTTCTTATGTGATCATCACTAGGTGCAGAACCATGTTACATCAAGGTAGGCAATTATCTCCTCTGGAATTTACAATTTCTCTATATAAATATTAAAATTTAATGTTTTTTTCATCATATAGTTTAGACAATTTAGTAATTTTGCTCTCTTTATATATTTTTGTCAAATACTTAAAAAATTAGAAATTTAGTAATTTTGCCCACCCTAAAATATAATACTAGTTCCACCTTTTGATATTGACACTAGGAAAGCTAATAAATCTTTTTCGTAATAATAAAATAAAATTTTTTCTTCTTAAATCTATAGATATTTTTAATAAAAATGCAAAATTCATTATTCAAACTCGTGAAATCAAGTATCGTGAATTCCTAAGGACATCTTCCATGATACATATGGCACACCAAACTTTCTCTTTGTCGATAGTTTTATATATTGTCTATTGAGGTGGGTTAAATCTGTGTTCAACAGTAGTAATTTAATAAAATAAAAAAGTCTAGAACTAATAGTGTGAAGCCAATCATATTTAAAAATTTTGTGTCATCGCGTGGCTTAATAAACAGATTGTGTTCAACAGGTCTGCACTTCTTTGGAGTAGGCTGGGTAGCTAGCTGCTTGATCATGAGGCCTATAAGAAGTACGGTAATTAGAAGGGTTAGGGTAACTTGACTATTTGACGTACTAAAGTGATGGGAGGTAGTAGCCTACTAGCCTCAAGTGATGGGAGGTAGTAGCCTACTAGCCTCGCTACGTAGCATATATAGGATGTTAGTATGTAGATAATCTATGAAAAGTGGCGGTGGATGAAATGGAGTTGTATGTCATCCAATGAGTAGGGATAACTGGTGGTGTGGTACATGTGAGATAGTTGTGGTTATAGTGGTGGCATGAATCTTTTTGCAACACTTGGAAAATGTCAATTTTATAAATTTTCCTCTATGTTCATCTTCACNGTTAACTTCTTCTACACTAAACTATTTCCTAGTCACTTCTTCCAAATTTTCACTACCTATTATCTTAATGGCGTTCACCTGCTCATTTTCTTTTTCCGCGAGATTCACTTGTGTTACTAGGTAGAGTTCATTAGGGTCTGTTACTCAATGAGTTTGATATCTATCCTAATTGNACTTTTGGCATGCTCAATAGAATATTTTGGCTATATTATTTTTTTGAATAATTTCGTTGTAGTTATTTGTGTAGTTTTTTAGGATGTGATAATATTTACTTTCTTACCTTCAATCCAAAAGCTTGTATTACATATGTTTTCATTTACTAAGGGCCCATTTGGTATCACTTTTATTTTATGTTATTTTTTAAATTTTTATTTTTTAAAGCATTTTTTGTTAGTATATTTTTTATATGTTTTCGATTTTAATTTTTAAAATAAATAACGTTTTTTTTAAAAACACTCAAAACACCTAAAAGATGTTATGAGTGTCTTTAAAAAATCTCAAGTACCATAATACNCTTTTGGCATGCTCAATAGAATATTTTGGCTATATTATTTTTTTGAATAATTTCGTTGTAGTTATTTGTGTAGTTTTTTAGGATGTGATAATATTTACTTTCTTACCTTCAATCCAAAAGCTTGTATTACATATGTTTTCATTTACTAAGGGCCCATTTGGTATCACTTTTATTTTATGTTATTTTTTTAATTTTTATTTTTTAAAGCATTTTTTGTTACTATATTTTTTATATGTTTTCGATTTTAATTTTTAAAATAAATAACGTTTTTTTAAAAACACTCAAAACACCTAAAAGATGTTATGAGTGTCTTTAAAAAATCTCAAGTACCATAATACACATTCATTGAATGCTCTACCTAAAAATTTACAAATATATAGGGATGATTGTTGAATTATTTGATCTACATTGCCCCCATTATTATGATTTACTTTATTTTGGCTAGACTTTATGCCCGATTTGAAGAACTGACAACAAAATAAGAGGTTTTCCATGCTAGTTATGCCTTGTAAAAAAAGTCGTCTACAAGTGTTTGATTTTTAGTAGCTCTTTTGATTTTATTTAAAAATTTAGTGTTATATTTAAACATATTAGATACATTGCATATAATGCATTTTCAGAACCAAGCTAATATGATTTATTTTTCCTGACAAATGAGCACATCAAATGATATTGAAATGGGCTATCAACTCTTGCCTCATATGACAAGCATACATGCAAGTGCTCCATTAACTTGAAGAAATTAGATGGAAATATTCTTTTGAATTTTCATAATATAATTAAAATTTTTAATTCAATCTATAATAAGGAATTTTCTCTTAATTGTGCATAAATATTCTTAAAAAATTGTTTATTTCAATTGCTGGATTTCAACTTATTTATAGTACAATAAAAAATTTGGATGTAACACTCCATGAAAATATAACAACTATGACTCATCATCCTATAAAAATTTCATCCTTCATATCAAAACATTTGATTAATTTAAGGCATATTCATTTGGCATCTTCAATAATTGATCTTTTTCATACAACTCTTCTTAGTTTTAATATGATTTTATGTATGATTTTAGGTATTNCATTCTTAAAAAATTGTTTATTTCAATTGCTGGATTTCAATTTATTTATAGTACAATAAAAAATTTGGATGTAACACTCCATGAAAATATAACAATTATGACTCATCATCCTATAAAATTTTCATCCTTCATATCAAAACATTTGATTAATTTAAGGCATATTCATTTGGCGTCTTCAATAATTGATCTTTTTCATACAACTCTTCTTAGTTTTAATATGATTTTATGTATGATTTTAGGTATTNGCAAGTGTTTGATTTTTAGTAGCTCTTTTGATTTTATTTAAAAATTTAGTGCTATATTAAATATATTAGATACATTGCATATAATGCATTTTCATAACCAAGCTAATATGGTTTATTTTTCCTCACAAATGAGCACATCAAATGATATTGAAATGGGCTATCAACTCTTGCCTCATATGACAAGCATACGTGCAAGTGCTCCATTAACTTGAAGAAATTAGATGGAAATATTCTTTTTAATTTTCATAATATAATTAAAATTTTTAATTCAATCTATAATAAGGAATTTTCTCTTTATCGTGCATAAACATTCTTAAAAAATTGTTTATTTCAATTACTGGATTTCAATTTATTTATAGTACAATAAAAAATTTGGATGTAACACTCCATGAAAATATAACAATTATGACTCATCATCCTATAAAATTTTCAACCTTCATATCAAAACATTTGATTAAATTTAAGCCATATTCATTTGTTGTCTTCAATAATTGATCTTTTTCATACAACTCTTCTTAGTTTTAATATGATTTTATTATGATTTTAGGTATTAAGATCTTATAATTATTTAATTTTTGGAGCTCTAACTCTCTATCTACATTATCTCATTCATCCTTGCTTTTAAGTTGTCTTTCACTTTCAAGCTCATTATAACATTAACATACTATCAATTCTTTTTTCTTAGTTATGCCTTACATCTATAATATGCCATATTATATTCATTCTCTAGTAGGTAGATTCTAAATAGCATTTAATTTAGTTCAATTTTAACTAACAGCATAAATTGAAAACTTGGATTCTTTTAATGTGAAAATTTGTGACCTGAATTCTATTGGTCTTGGATTGAAAAGTTTGTGGTTATGACATGAGGTGCAATTAAAATTATGGGAAATTTTTTTTGGAGTTTTGTGGTTATAGCTGAGGGATTGTATCAGCCCAAATCCAAATATTTATTTTTACTAGGGCTTGGCAATTGAAGAAGGTTGGCCGCGTCAATGAACTCTAAGTTTTCACTTTGTAAGTTCTTCAAGTATGATGAATTTTCCTTCATTTGCTCTTTGTTCTCCCTATCTTTGTTCCTTCACATGAATCTATGTTATTCTCTTCACTTCTTTTGCTATTCATGGCAACAATTTTGTAATTTTAGATAATCTATAAACTTTTTGTTATAGTTGAAATTCATTCCATATATGGAGAGGATAAGATTTCTTTATTATATTTTTATAAAACACAACTTTATTTCTTCTAAACATATGATATGCCCTCCATGTTTCTTTTAAATACAGTCTTCAACACTTTCAAAATATGTATAAGATCATCATTGTCATTATTGGGTGTTGGTAAATTCACGGTGGTAAATTGATATATTAACATGTTAGTGTTGTACGAAGATCCGACACACACAAAGAGACAAAAAAATTGACAAAAAAGGCAGCAAGTGTTTTTACATGGAAAATCCGAAGGGCCAAAAACCATGGAGCGTAACCTACTTGAAATGATTTTACTATGCCGATACAAGGCTTTACCAACCCTTGAATAAGCGGAAGCTAGTAAGTGACAAAAAACACTAAGAAAGTGACGGCAACCTGGCTGCCGTGAAGAAAAGAAAATGTAGAGGTCGAGTGCCATAAAGTATGATGGCAATATTGGTTGTAGCGGCGACAATGGTGATGGTCGGTTAGTAGAGGTCCAGTGGTGGCGTTAACAATAGTTTGACTGTGATGACGGTGGTTCGACGCTAGCAGTAGTGGAGGTTAGACAACGGTGTCCGACGATGGCAGTGGTCAGACGATGATGATCAAGTGGTGATGACGGTGGTTCGGTGATGGCGGCAACTAGGCCTTGGTGGTCAGGCAACTGCGGTTCGGCAATGGCGACAACTCGACAGTGTTGGTCTGGCAGGGGTGGTCCTATAGCAGTGACGGTCAAACAGCGGTGACCAATCAACTATGTTTCGGCGACAGTAGCGCTGATAGTTAGACGATAGTGTTTGGGCAGGGTGATTAGGCAGCGACGACAGTCATACTAAGATGGTCTGGTGGTGGAGGCAACTAAACGAAAGTGGTCGGGGGTGGCGATGACTCGACAATTATGTTTGGATAGTGGCAATGTCGGTCGGGCAATGGTGGTCTGGCAGTGGCTATGACTCGACAACGGTGTTTGAGCAGTAGAGACGACAATACAATAGTGGCAACAATTTAATGAAGGTGGTCGGAAAGCGGTAGTCCAGCTGAGTTAGTTGCGGCTCGACGACGATGGCAAGGTAGTAGCGACAATGGGTGTAGCTAGTCAGCCTGGTCCACGGTGGTGGAGCTTAGGAACCCTCAATTTCTTAGAGCATTTTTAGCTTTCTCTTCCAATTCCAAGCCCCTCTTCATGAAAAGAGTGGGGTATATTTATAGATTTTTCAGAGTGACATCCTCTGTAATTATTCCATGAATCTGGTCGCTCCATCGGACGACCCAGAGCCATCTCTTGATCGGATGATGTTTTATGAGTATTTGAGTGAATTAATGATGTCAGAATTGAGTGATATTGGACTCGGATTCGGCTCGACTGTACACTTAATTTGATTATAATCTTGACATATTTGAGATCCATCTAATCATTTAATTGTGCATTCAATGCCTCTAATTATGCTTAAATGACTTGATCTGGGCTTGATCGGACTCGAATGAAATCAGGATTCACTGGGCTCACCTTGTCGAGATGGTCAGTTTGACTATAAGCTTGCTGGAATCCATGCCCTGGATGATCTTGAAATTGTCTAGAATGTTTATTATTTGAAATCTTTCGAGATCTGTGTATGATTAAAATAGTTTTTGGAGTATCAGCCACTCTCATCTTTTTCCTAATTTTTTGGGATACTTTCTGTGAATCATTAACGATACATGAGGATTTTTTTCTGTTTTCTGCCCCCTTTGTTGAAAAATGAACATAAATAAGATGCTTGCTTTAAAAATCTTTCCACTCAGTCATATGTATTTAGCTAAAGTTCTTTGACTGATGAGCTCTGCAGTCAAAATTAGCGCCTCAGAAAATGAGAAATTTCAGTTATCTTTATTGTAATTTTTTTTTTACATTCTTACAGAAAAGCCTGTCGTCTCTGGAGCTACCAAGGGTTCTTTCAGCTGCAAATGGGGCAAGGTTTCACCATTCACCAAGTACAGCTTCTGCAACTGATAGCTCTACGAGGGCAAATGGCATTGCTTCTGGTGGCATTTCTGCTCCTAAATATAACGGAAAGAAGAAGTCCATGGTTCATGATCCTCCTTATGATATCTCAGTTCAAGTTTTGGAGAAGTTTTCACTTGTTACTAAGTTGGCCCGGGAAGCAACCACACAACTGTTCCGTGAAATTCAAGACAGTCATTCACCCCTTCGTGGCAAAAAGCTGCAAAATAGACGTTTACCTGCTACAACAGTTAGCCAACCCAACCGGAGACCTAATAATTCACGACCAATGGTTGATGATATTGAGGGAACATCTGTTGATGCCAAGGTACTTTTCTTCAGTTATTAAGCTTTTTTCATATATAGAACTTAATATTTTGTGCGCTGTGCTATACGCACTTTCTTGCTTCACTTCTTAGTCTTTCTAATTTCTTTGGTAGTTAGCATGTTGAACGGTTCGGTTTTTTCAAGGTTTAGGTTGGTTTGGTCCTTTCAAGGTTTAGGTTGTGATTTGTGCTAATGAGTGACCTAAATCCTCCTAATAAAATGCCCTTGCCATGAATATACGTGTGACTAAAACGACATCCTGGATTCTATAAAATACGCACAAACCAAATTAATAAGAAAACACATCAACCTAAAATGCTAGAAACCAGTTCATCTCGATGGTCCCATGTTTCCTTAATTTAGTAGTGTTTTAAGTTTCGAATATTATAAGTAGCACCTGTAAGAAAACACAATCAAACATTTAATTTCATGATAACTGAGTTGATGGCTTAATTTCCCATCAATGGAATATAATATGCTCGGAATACTTAGTTTGCTGTAGGGTTATCGGACCAACTTGTAGTGATGGTTGTCAAGGTTATCCTTCCCTTTGCTTGACGATTAAGTATAATTTTTAATGGAACTAGGTATGGGTACTTGTGGAGGATTCAGAGAATAAAAGTTGGAATGTAGCTGCAAAGAGTTGGATATAATATTTATAGTTTTGATCACCTATTAGAACATGAGAATGGCATTTCTTACTTGCTTTACACTGATATAATATTTAAATCTAATTCATACAAAAAGATTAAAAATAATCAAAATTAAAGCTATTCTTGTTTGAAACATGTGGTAGCCCTATATTTTGATATTTTGAGGGCATGAAGATGTTTTCTAGCCTTTATTGTGGCCTGGGTTTGAGCCTTAGCTGCTGCTCGGTTTTACTCCGGTTGGGAGCTCGGTTTTGTCTCGTTCTGCCCCTGTCTGAGAGGTAGTTTGGGTTTGATTTTTGCTTGTCTTAGCCCCTGCCTGAGAGGTAGTTTGGGTGTGGTTTTAATGGCTTTAGTTCCTATCCGATTGTCTATGTTTGTGCTTTATATTTGTCTCTACTAGAAAGGCTTGGTGGCTGTCCTGAGCTGTTTTCTATCTGTGCTCGTGAGACATACTGAAGGCTCCTTAATTAGATTTAGTCCTTCTTGTTGGACTTGAACTACTTGGATGATTGTTGGTTGATTAAATTAGTCATCTCAAAATGATGGTTATGTTTTGCACTCTCTTATGTATATCAAAGGCCCTCATGTAATTGATTTGGGTTGCCTTGGCCGTGAGCCTCTTTTGGCCCTGTTTCTTAACTTAGCCGCGAGTCTTTTTGTGCCTTGGGTTGCCTTGGCTGTGAGCCTCTTTTGGCCCTGTTTCTTACCTTAGCCGTGAGCCTTTTTGTGCCTTGGGTTGCCTTGGCTGTGAGCCTCTTTTGTTCTTTGGGTTGCCTTGACCGAAAGCCTTAGTGGCTGCCTCCTCTCTTCTACTGACCCTGGCTGTGAGCATTTATTTGGTTTTATTGGAAGGTTCTATGTTCATTTGATATATGAGGCTATTGGTTAATTTGGGAGTTGGGAAACCTTAATTTTGATATGGGTTTGGAAATGCTAGTGGTGGTTTCTCCCAGGTCATTTTCCTTTTATTCGATTTATGAATTTTGGAAGATTCCCAAGTCCTATTTGGGAGAGTGTTCGGTTGAGTCAAATTGAGCCTATGGAAGATATTTTTGGAGGATTGACACTAATGTAGGGGAGGTCATTTGTGGGTGATCGTCATGTCGGTTCGGGCCCGTTTCGACTCGTTCGAAACAGGATTTGGAAAGGACACCCTCTTTGGGTTGATCCAATTCTAATAAAGCGAGAAAATAACTTCCTTTTGGATTGATTCAAGGACATTGAGCCCTACTTTTTCAAGTCTTTTCGTCATGAGTTTTGAGAATTGATTCATCCTCTGTCTTTTCGGTGTTTTAGGTGGTTCAGTGTCTCCTCTCTCACCTCATTTTTGTTCCTTTTTTTTCTTTGCTTCTTGGTTCGGTTTTTTATACTTATATCTGATACATAAGTGTCAACGTATAACCTTTTGCTATACGTGAAACCATCAAGCAAGGTCGCAAGTAGGTCAGTTTTGTTTTGGGGCTTAGGGCGGTGATGACAAATGCACACCGGTGGTAGAGCGGAATGATATTTCATTTTACGACATCGAGACACCCCCACAGACCCGGTGAACCGTAGGATGTAATATCATCCACCGACATAAGCTAGCGAGGGTTGACCCGTACCTTCTTAGGTTGTTGATAGTCCTACGCCCGACAGTGTAATCGACTCGTGGACAACTACACTTTTTCAAAACTAATAAAAACAAATTTGATAAGAACGGATACATCTTTTTCAAACAAATATATATTTTTTTTTGCTTCAAACAAAATTGATACAACTCACTTTTGTATGCTTGAAACCGCCGTGCACGCTAAAAATATAAGTTTTAAATACATTTAAAAAAAATTGGTTGTCCGCCTGTTGATTATCTGTTTGGGCCAATAAGTACCCTCCTAAGTTAGGTTCAGTAGGGCACCCTTCTAGTTGAGTGACAGACTTTATACATCCGGGTGATCGAGTAGCCTTCGACGACCCTCGAGTACAAATATATATCTGGGCCTAGCCCTACCCGAGTGCTTGTGGTTTCCTCTTTTCAGACTTTTTCATATGTTTTATCAAAATTTTTGAACAAAGCACTCGTGGTTTTTTCTCTGGGATTTTCCCGTGGTTTTGAGGATTTTATTTGAATTGTTACTCGTCAATTTTCTCGAGCTTTTCGTCAATGATTATTCGTTGATTTTTTCCGAATTTTTCATTGTGGGTCATTTACCGTTCTTTCTCGAGTTTTCCGGGTGACGTTTCCTTTTGCTTTCGTTTATATGATGCATTTCAGCCTGTTCTATTTGTTCCTGTTGCATCAACTACACTTAAGGAATACCGGATCTCCCAGGTATACATGTTTGCTTTGTGTTTACAACATGTTACTTTCTTGCAGTCGCTTTCCTGTTGTACCTTTTACCTTTTTCTTTACACCGCATGTTGTACTGTTCTTTTTCACTACATAATCTACTGTTGTCCTGTGCTACACATTTTAGTGTTGTTCCATACACTGTATAACTTCAACATGCCTCTCATAAAATGTTTAAAGGACTATAACCATAGGGCCTCTTGATTTGACATCATAACCTGATACCTCAGAAAACTTAAACTCGTCACGACAAAGTGTTTGGAGTTAGCATTGTGGACAACACGACCGTCTTTAACAGCAGAACATGTCTGCACTAGTTAAACCATTCATTCCTTAGAAGTTTAAATAACAATCCACAGGATTTCGAGGTTGTTTGCTTATGTAACATAAAACCTCAACTTATCTTTAGGCATTTGTACGGCTCTACTGCACATTCTAAGCCTTAACTCGTCTTAGGATTCCGAGTTTGTTGTCCGTCACGACCTAAATCCTCATATCTTTCAGGTTATTTGTGTGATCGTTTCACATGAATGTAAGTCTTAAGTAAATAATAAAAAACTTGAATATTTCTTCCTCGAAATTAAAGTCAAACCATATGGTGGATTAGGAAGTTACCGAGGTTCTCCTTCGGATCTGTGGCATCCCCTAGTTCTTCTTCCTTTGGATTCTATAATAAATGTTCCAAGTTTGAACCATTCCCCTTTGCACACATCTTTGTCCGATTTCATTGAAAAGTCCTATACTTTTGACATCTTTGAAAATAATATTTCCTGATTTTTATCGAGAGTTTTCTTAGGTGACTTCAGTCATTTAAGATGCAATTAACTATATGAGCTTGCCTTTATATAAAGTTTTTTCTGAACCCAACTTAATATAAACCATATTTAATTATTTATATTAAATAGGAGAACTTTTCGACAAATAAAACAGTTTCGTAGACCAAACGAACGTCATATATTTCTTAGTTTATCTGATCGAGTCCCATCGTCAAGTCTTGTGCTTATCCTTCAGGATAGATACAAAATTTAAAGTATAGTACTCTTTCAATTAAACTATGAAAAATATGGATCAGTTTGATTTCATATTTTTCTAAACTTAAAACTATATGTAAATTAAAACGTTCTTCCGAAGCGGGCGACGAGATTTCTGTGACCGACAGCTTTTTATCGACCACCCCCTCAACCAAAATAGTGTCGACATGCCCCATGTTATGGAAGATTGGATTGGCATGCTAGTTACTTCAATTGGTTATTCAATCTCTTCTATTCATTGTAACATAATATATTGTGTTATGTGCCATTGTTTTTAGTCATGATTAAGCGTTTGTGAATGCGAGACACTTACACAAGCTATGCATGTAAGAATGTTCTAACAATGATGGATATGTTCATCAATCCATATGTTATTTTAAATTATTTTGGACAATATACACACACATGCGCGTGCGCGCACACACACACACATATATCTATATACAAACACACACATATAAATATACATGTTGATATGTATGTATTCATGGACCACCTGAGCCCACTCACGGTTTAGGAAACCGTGGGCTAATTGCTACATTTCAGGGGGAGAACTACTCTTTTTTAATTATCCATTATTATATGTTTTATTTATTTATTTTTTATCATGATGTTTTTGAATCTCTCAAATATTAAAGGAATGACCAGAGACTATTATACGAGCCTCCAGCTAACCTTAATGCGTCTAATAATTTGAGTACCACCTCCTTAAGGCCAACTGCACCAGAGGGGATTCGAACCCTCGACCTGAGGGGTCTTATACAATGAATGCTAACTAACAGGCCGTGGTACACGACACACTGCGGGCTTGCATGCACACATGCATGTGAATGTTTACTTCAAACACATGAAATGTGCTGATTGAAGCGCTTTCTAAAGCATGAAACCAACGTGATTTATGTTGTTGGGCTACAAAATTTTGTTTGTTGTATTCTGGTAAAAACTAAAGGTCTTCATTTGAGTAGAATTAAAATTGAATACATTGAATGTAATTTCAGTAGTGGTAGCTCTAGTGACAGAAGTGTAACTTTGGGTGATCAAATTATTAAAATGTGTGAACGATTTAGATATCTCGGGTTTGTTGTTCAAAGCGATAGTGATATAGATAGTAGAATTCAGGTTGGATGGTTGAAGTGGAGGAATGCTTCGCGCCTTTTTTGGTGATAGAAAAATACCGCTTAAACTGAAAGGAAAATTTTATAAGACGGTGGTGAGACCTGACCTCATTTTTAGTGAGGTCTAGTCTTTCTCTTAGGATCTAGGATCTAGCCTTCGGGTCTCCCTTTGACTATCTTAGAACTTTAGAAATGAGACCCGCCTCATTTTAGAAGTTCGACCCACTTCTGTCCCCTTTTGGAGTTTCGCGTGTGTGGTATCGACTTCTAACACTTAGAAGGATGAAACCAACATGAGGAAACCCAAAAGGGATCCCTATAGGACCTTTCTGAGCCTTAAGGTGACCTTATGCACAATTCGCAATCTCGCGCGCACAAAATTTCGCAATTCGGAGAGTCGACACTTCCGATCGCCACAATTCACATCGCTTGCACTGTTACCTGTCGAATGCTCGAGTTAATCTTTTGAAGCGATCGATCNGAAATTTTGAACCAATGCTAGCAAAGACAACCCAAAGGATCATAAACCATAAAACATATTTTCTTCACCTAACTTTCTAATTCAAAACCAACAAACCAACTGACATCATCATAGCTTGTTAAAAAACATACTTGGAAAACCTGCTTCAACAACAATGTATTGGATCTACCATAATAAGATAGTCAATTTTCTTTCGTACAAGTAAAGAAAGGGGTCTCATCGAAGCAAAAAAAGCTGAGTTACATAAAGAGTAACACCTTCATTGAAGTAAACATGCTTATCACCATCTTAGTAATAGAATATTCATTGAACCAGTGCAAACTATTTGCATAAACATAACGTGAGAGTTCTAAAATAATTATCACCCAAACTTTCATTGTTGCAAAACCACATATGCAAGAAATAACAATAGAATGGTCCCAAAAACAGTACCGACTTCTAAGAAATTATGTGACTTGTTGAAGAAAGTCAGAAAACATGGCTCAAAGAATACCAAAGATATGTAATACACT
>JXCR01061298.1:202341-218027 GCA_002079205.1 Phalaenopsis hybrid cultivar
GTTTTGGCTTCTGGTTCTTGTTGAGCTCGGTTTTGGTTTCTGGTTCTTGTTGAGCTCAGTTTTGGCTTGATTTGAAGTCACGATTTTGGGTTTGAAATGGTTGGATCTTTAATGCTTTATGGGAGTCTGGATTTTGATATTGTTAGGCTCGGTTTGGGCTTTAAATGGCTCGGCTTTGGGCTTTTGTTGGTGCTCGGTTTTCATTTCAGGAGTATGGGACGTTGATTTCTGTGAAGACTTGAGTCTTGACTTTTATTGAGGTGTTAGAGCTCTCTTCCTGGCTTTAAGAGCTCTTGTGTTTTAGCCCTGCTGCACTTTGTTAGGCCTTTGTTGGACTTGGATTGGCTCTAAGGTGGGGGCTGTGTTTGCTTGTTTTAGCCTTGTTGAGCTCGGTTTTGGCTTCTGGTTCTTGTTGAGCTCGGTTTGGCTTTGATTGAGGGCTGTGTTGCTTTGTTCAGCCTTTACCCGAGAGGTGGTTGGTTGGCCTTGGTTCCTATTCCTACCCGTGAGACCCATTGGAGTTTCTTGAGCCTAACTCCCCCCTCTTATTGAGTTTAAATCACTTGAGCGTTTGTAGATGGATCAAACTTGTTACTTTGAGAGATTGGTGATGTTTTGTACTCTCCTATGTATATCAAAACTTGTAGAGAATTGATTTGGGTTTGCCCCGGCCGTGAGCCTCACTTGTTGTCCATTGGGTTTGCCTCAGTCGTGAGTTTCCTCCCCTTCTGTGCCTCGGGTTTGCCTTGGCAGTGAGTCCTACCTGCTGTTCATCTCTTTGTAGTGAGCCCGATCGTGAGCATTTATGTGATTTTATGGGAAGTTTTTTTTACGCTTATTTGGTATGTGAGGTTATGGATTAATTCAGAAGTCAGAAGATTTTGATATCAACTTTAGGATCTGGGGAAGATTTGTAAGCTTTATTCGGGAGAACATTTGGTTGATTTGATTAATCCTACGTTTTTGGGGTTTAAAAAATCAGCGCAAAGGGATATTTTATGTTTGTTAGGAAATACCTCGGGGCCCTACCTTTCCAAGTCTTTTGGATATGAGTTTTTGAGAACTGATTCAATCTCCTTTTCGGTGTTTTAGATGGATTAGTGTCTCCTCTCTCTCACCCCATTTTGTTCTTTTTTTTCTTACTTCTTGGTTCGGTTTTCGATGCTTATGTCCGATGCATAAGTGTCAACGTATAGTCTTTTGCTATACGTGAAACCATCAAGGAAGGTCGCAAGTAGTCGTTTTGGGGCGTACGGTGTTGATGATAAAGACACACCGAAGATAGAGCAGAAATATGCCCTATCCTATAACATCAAGATCCAGACATTTGATGAACAATAGGATATGATATCCTTCACCGACATAAGTCTAGCAGGAGTTGGCTCGAACCTCCTCAGGTTGTTGACAGTCTTATGCCTGGTAGCGTAATCGACTCGTGGACAACAAAAATTTCTAAAAAAAAGGTATAAGTTTTGATAAACCATTTTTAAACGAAAACACACTTTTTTACGAAACAAAATTGATAACTCTTCTTTGCATGTTTAAAATTTGTATGTATGTCAAAAACATAAATTGTAAAATACGTTTTAAAGTTGGTTGTCCACCTGACGAATACCTGTTTAGGCTGGGAAATAGCCCCTAAGTGAGGTTCAAGACACCCTTCTAGACGAGTGGCGGGTTCTATACATTCGGGTGACCGAGTAGCCTTCATGGACCCTCGAGAATAAATATACATCTGAGCCTAGTCTCATACGAGTGCTTGCGGTCCCCCTCGTCCGAATTTTCTTCTTGTTTTATCGAAGTTTTGGGACAGGGCACTCGTGTTACTTTTCCTTTCTTTCGAGATTTCTCTAGGAGTTTTGAGGATTTTCTTTTACTTTAGTCTTTTTTTTTCTTTTTCGTTGAGTTTCTCGAGTTTTTTCCGCTTTTCCTCGGATTTCCTGGATGACGTTTTTCTTCCGGACTTTGCTTTTTGAGATGCATTTAGGCTTGCTATACTTAAGGAACATCGGAATCTCACGGGCGTACAAGTTTGCTTTACATTTTTCAGCATTTAATTTTCCTGTTTATACCTGCTGTTATTCTTCCTGTATAGCATGTCATATTACTCATGTTTCTACCTGCTACTGTTCTTCATGTATAGCATGTTATACTGCTCCTGCTTCTACCTGCTACTGTACTGAATAACATGTCATATTACTCCTGTTTTCTACCTGTTACCGTACTGTAAAACATGTTACACTTGTCCTGTTTCTACCTGCTACTGTTCTTCATGTATAACATGTTATACTGCTCATGTTTTTGTCTACTACTGTTTTACGTGCATTCTATTGTTTGTTCCCGCATTGCACATTTCATATTATATAGTTTCAAGCATGTTTTCTTTTACATAGGATGTTTAGAGGACTACAACCATAGGGCCGTTTGATTTGACACTATAACTGGACACCCTAGAAAACCTGAACTCTTCACGTCGAGGAGCTTGGAGATAGCGCAGTGGGTAGCACGGCCATCTTCAACAGCAGAACACGTCTTCCCCAGTAAAACTATTCCTTTTCCTAGAAATTAAACAACAATCCATAGGATTTCGAGGTTTTTTGTCTAGCGCAACATAAATCCTCCACCTTTTCTTTAGGCATTCATATAGCTCTGCTGTACGATTTAAGCCCTAACTCGTTCTAGGTTCCTGTTGTCGTCCGATACGACGTAAACCCTCATATCTTCTAGGCAATTTGTGTGATCCTGTCACGCATTGTCGTCCGATACGACCTAAACCCCTCGTATCTTCCAGGCGATTTGTGTGGCCATGTAACGCAAATATAAGTCCTAATTAAATAAAATTGGCAGGATGAAACATTTTAATAATTTCTTCTCAAAACTGGAGTCAAATCATAGGATAGACTGGGAAGTCACTGAGGTTCTCCTAAGGATCCGTGGCCTCCCCTAGTTTCTCTTCATTTGGATCCTTCAACTAGGGCTGTAAACGAGCCGAGCTTGAGCGAGCTCAGGCTGGGCTCGTGTTCGGCTCGTTCGAAATAGCNCTTCAACAATGTTCCAAATTTGAGTATTTTCCCTTTCACACCTCTTCGTCCGATTTTGTTGAAAATTCCTATCCTTTTGACTTTTTTGAAGACATTATTCCCTGATTTTTATCGAGAGTTTTCTTAGGTGACTTTGGTCATTTAAGTTGTAATTAACTATAGGGGCTTGCCCTTATAGCAAGCTTTTCCAAACCCAGTCTAAAATAAACCCTATTTAATTATTTGTATTAAATAGGGGTACTTGTCGGCAAATAAAACGGTTTCGCAGACCAAACGGATCTCATATCTTTCTTAATTTATTTGATCGAGCATCATCCTCAAGTCTTGTGTTTATCCCTCGGGATAGATACAGGATTTGAGGTAGAGNTGAATTAAAACGTCCTTCCGAAGCGGGTGATGGGATTTCAATTCCGGCTGCCGACAGCTTCTTACGGGCGACCCCTCAAACTTTCTTTTAACTTTCTTTTAGTGCCGACACTATCGTCATCTCAAAGGTTGGAACTGATGATTTGATCCTCATTGAGAAGCCGACGTATCGGAGAAGGATAATGTGCGTGCCTATTCCCTTTACAAATTCCTGGGGTGGTGGCAAGCCAACTAGTAGTGCAGAGTCCAACGAATGCGAGCCTAGCGTGAAAAGGGATGGTCAGGAGGCCCCTCGGAAGTGATGTCTCTCTACATCCGCATAATTCCCGAGTAGGGATTCACCCTCTTGGAGATGGGGAGTTTCTTTACAATTCGATCATCCCTTGTGGATGGGGATGAACAGTTGGCGAAGCTAGTGGTGGAATCGGTCGACCTAGTGGACTCACACCTAGACTAGAGCGCCAACATTAGGGGAAGGTCCCTACGGAGGAAGGGCTCTTTCAGAAGCATAAGCATACAGGCGCGGCTTCCCCCAAGGGATTCGGGTTGAACTGTACTGCACTACAAAAGCATGGAGCTGAAAGTGAGGGTGAGGAAGGGTGGTCGATATGCTCTTATTAAACTCTCAAATGATTAGAACTCTAGTGAGCTAGCAGTTGCTTAATACATCTATACTCTGGGTGTGGTGATCGGTTACGCGAGCATGGTTGAGACTTTGTCGCGGATGAATTCAGGTGAGTTATCGCAAGAGATGAACGACCTCTATGCACTCAGTTGGCAGGCCACCCACACCTAGGCAATTTTTTGTCGTTGTGCAAAACGGGCATGAAGGAGGGTCAAAAAGAAGGCACTGAAGCTCAAGGGAGAGTTGGAGATGAGCAACACCAGGTGAGTGACAATCACCCAAGACCTAGAAGAAGAAATTCNATGGATGGTGAGCCCTTTCCTTGTCTATCAATATTCTTCCAATCAGGTTCGTATATAACTCAAGAGTCGAGTTCCCTAAATGTTAGATGGAATGTTAGATGGGGGGCCCTACGAAGGTAAGAGTTTTGATTGAGGTGTTTAAGATTTAATGCTTGGGGATGTTGTATCACAAGCTATGAAGAGCCATAATAAATGCGCTAATCCTGCTTTCTCTCTTGAGATTCCTATAAATTCTGGTGAATCCCTTTCCAAACCTAGACTACGAAGTTAAAATGTACATTAGAATTGCCCACGAAGCATTCTTACGATCATCAAGTGAGGGGAACAAGGATGGTGGCTAGGACGACTCTGAAGGTTCACACTTTCCACCGCTAGGTGTTTTAACTTCTTGTTTGTTTGATTTTGGAATGGCAAATTTTTTGCATGCTGACTCCAGAGGTTAATCTTTCTCGGGTCTGAGTCTGAGCGTGCAAAACGTTCATCTGCTTTTCCTAAGCCTATAAACTCTTGAGAAAGAATCTGCTTCTACCTCTCTCGGTGTACTTGACTTAGGCCTGGGCGTCAATCAGAGTTGACTTGGCTGCCTCTATTCGATCGTGTTCATTATCAACTACAGTAGGTATAGGATTTTGTGTTCGTGGTAGATCATTGTCGTCGACCCACGCATGCCTGGTCACCCGGCCAGTGGTGTGATTTACCAAAATGCTCCGAGCACCAATGGAGGTGCCCTTTCATCCCAAAGGATGAGCAGGCGAGTGATTGTTTCTATCGAGCATTGATCATCGTATAAAAACAACTAAATGATCTTGTGTACTTGTTTTATGATTCTGAAAAAAATAAAAATTTTCATACCTTTGTGTTGCTCTTTTGTTATGTAATCAGGCATTTTGCAACAATCGAGGTGATCAGTTCCTATTAGACGAGTTCCCGAAGTTTATCAGTGGTACTATTCATCAGATCCTAGTGAGAGTTTCTACAAGATACAAGTGAGAGGGGCATACTTTTCTTTGCTCGATCTCATCTCTCATTAATTGATCGGTCAAATTATAAAACGATAAATTCTGTCCCCAGACAATCAAATTTTTATCATCGGTAGGCCCCTAGGCTTCTGATTTATCCAAGTGAGATTGTAATAACTAGGTCGATGGCAAACAATGAGATACCAAAACAAAAGAGTTATAATTTATTAATTTTGGATAATAAATCTCTCAAGTGACGTACATAGCTTCTAAAGGCAAAAAATCTTCAGGTCGTCTCCGCTCCACATGTGAGGCACCACTTTTCCATTGCAGGTTTGCAACTTGTATATCCTGGGGAAACTCGCTTACTGAGGATGAATGGCCCAATCCACGTCTGATCAAGTTTCCCCACAGCTTGACCACATGCGGTTAGGCCAGCTTTCTTCAACACGAGATCCCCTTCATTGAAATTTTTTTCTCTAACATCTTTGTTGTAGTATAGAGTGGTTCTCCTCTTAATCTCCTCCTATTTGAGGGTTGACTTGGTGTGTTCTTGTTCTATCATGTCAGATGTAAGTTCCATCCCTTCCTTGGCAATGTCCTGCCACTTGTCTAGGTCAGTTTCATTGAATATGGAGGTTGTTACCACTCTTTGACTATAAAGATTACATGCTACGAGCAACAGGGCCTCAGTTCTGTGTGATAGCATGAATGGTGCTCATCTAGTTGCATTTAAGAGCATCATCTAAATCATCCAAAAGAAAGACGAGAGGATTTCGGCCCACTTAACTTTCGCACCCTTAACCTTTTTTCTAAGCAAGTTGAGTATGATCTTATTAGCGGCCTCAGCTGGCCCGTTCCTCTGCAGGTAATAGACAGGTGAATTTTAAGTTGATTCCTCGGCATTGTCAGAAGAATTTGACTCCTTGATCAGAGAGTTATGTCTCATTGTGTGTGATAATAGTCAGAGGCAAACTGTATATGTATATGAGGTCCATTTGAATGAAGTTGCAAATGATATCGGCCATAATTCGGGCAAGTGTCTTGGCCTCGATCCACTTGGAGATGTATTTGACATCGACCAACGTATATGACTGTTGTCTTTTCGAAGGAGGAAAAAGCTCGAGGATATCAAACCCCCATACAACGATTAATGATTGGTTTTAATTTTGGGACGGCTCGAGCTGCAATGGTGTAAATTTCTAATACTACTCACATCTTGAAAATTTTTTGGCATCATTCTTAAGGTTCAAAAAGAAGTATCAGTTCCGTTGTATATGATAGGCTAAATTTTTTCCTCCATAGTGGCTCACGCACTCGCCAGAGTGCATTTCATTGAGGATTGCTTTGACTTCAATTTCTCGCACACATCTTATGTATATAGAAGTGGTTGACCTTCGAAAAAGTTTATCGTATAGCATGAGGTACAAGGCGGTTTTAATCCTGAAATGTCTGGGGCCAGTCGCTTCCTCAGAGATTTCTCCTATTTCTCCGATTTCGAGAAAGTCGATGTATGGATCCACCTAAGTCTTGCCCTTTTGGTTCTCAGCTACATCACTTCAGCTTTTTCAATGGTTGGGCAGTTGAGTCTTTGTGTTGTTCCTCCTCCCAGGCGACCACACATGAATAGGAGATTTTCTACATGTAGGGGTATAAAAAAATGACTCAACTCGACTCGAAGTCAACTCAAAAAATTTGAGTTAGGGTTGATCCGAATATTTCTTGAGTCAGGTTTGGGTCAATGAATTTGACTCATTTATTATTCAGGTGGGTTCGGGTTGAACCCAAAAACCCAAATATGACCCCAATAAGCAAGACAGTTCGGGTCGGGTTCATGTTATTGGGTCACGCTCAGGTTCGAGTCTTAGTTTTCGACTCGTTTATAATTCAAGTCGGTTTCAGGTTGACCATATTTGGGTCGGACCCAAACCCGACCCGCTAACCCAAATTGACACCCCTAGCTACATAGTTGTCGATCCCGAGGAATGTGCTCGATCTTGAAGCCTCAAACTTCCCTATCTCCACCCTTGCCTTTAGAATGTATCTTGTCATTATGTCTTCCCTGACTTTGAACCCCTCGTCCACCTAATTGACTACTTGTTGTGAATCTAACCTCATCACAAGACGTCGCACGCCTAACTTGTGGGTGAATCGTAGTCCAGCTATAAGGCCTCAAACTCAATCTAGTTGTTGGTGACCTCGAACTCCACCTCCATCAGTGTAGAGATAGATGATTTCCAGCTAGACTTGTTAAGGCAAGTCCGGGTCCATCCAGGCCCGATTTGATCCTCCATTAATGTGTAAGATCAAGGTCGACTCCTAAGTTATTGTCTCGTTGTTGGGGCTGCCGAGCTCGGAGAAGTTCACCGGGAAGTTGACCATGGCCTGAGCATTGACCATCGATCTTGGTACATAGGATAGGTCAAACTCGCCAAGCTAGACTGCCCACTAAAGAAGTCAGACATAATGTTCTGGCTTGGTTAGAAATGATTTGGGGGTGATCAGTGATTACCCTAATCGGATGTGTCTGGATGTAAGGGCGAAGCCTACGTGCTGAAACNAAGGCAAGTCCGGGTCCATCCAGGCCCAATTTGATGCTCCATTAATGTGTAAGATCAAGGTCAACTCCTAAGTTATTGTCTCGTTGTTGGGGCTGTCGAGCTCGGAGAAGTTCATCGGGAAGTTGACCATGGCCTGAGCCTTGACCATCGATCTTGGTACATAGGATAGGTCAAACTCGCCAAGCTAGACTGCCCACTAAAGAAGTCAGACATAATGTTCTGGCTTGGTTAGAAATGATTTGGGGGTGATCAGTGATTACCCTAATCGGATGTGTCTGGATGTAAGGGCGAAGCCTACGTGCTGAAACAATAAGAGCAACAGTTAATTTTTCCATACTAGAATATATGAGTTCCTCTCCCCTAAGGACTGGGCTGATGTAGTGGGCCGAAATTACTTCCCAAGTTCTTCTCGGAATAGGAATAAAGTTATGGCTTCAAGGTCGAATCGTAAGTAAAGCTAAAGTTCTTTATTTGGCTTTGGGCTCTAAAGGAGAGGTGAGAGGTTAAAAAATTTTTCATTTGTTAGAAGGCTCACTCGTACTTGTCCAATGATGTGAATTTTTAGCACGCCTCAAGATATTGAAGCATGATTTTGAGACAAATCGGCTAAGTCGTGCGGTTCGGCCTGTCTGCTTCTGTAATTCTTTGATGTTACATGGGGACGACATATCCACCAACACATGGAATTTTCTGGATTGGCCTTGATTCCATCAGGCATTAATATGTACCCTAAGAGCATCTGAGTTCTCGCTCTGAACATGCATTTAAGCAGATTAAGTTTTATGTTTTATTTTCATAGTGTTTCAGAAGTTTCTTTTAAATTCTTTATGTATTGTTCAAATGTTTTACTTTTAACCAACAAATTATCAATATACACTTCAAAAAATTTTCCCTTCTGTTTGGCAAAAATTACATTCATCATTCGCTGGTAGGTCGCATTCGTGCTCTTAAGTTCAAAAGACATTATATTATAGTAGTAAACAACTTCTCTCATGATGAACGAGGTCCTCTTTGTATCGGTCAGGTGTGTTTTTATCTGATGATAACCGAATAAGCATCTAAAAAGATCATGACCAAGTGTTCGACCGTCGAGTCTCTGAGTATGTTAATCCTCGATGACGGTTAGTTTTCTTTTAAGCAGGCAATTTCGTGAAGTTGACGCACATCTAACATTTATCGTTCACCTTTTGGAACATTACCACATTTGTTGCCTAGTTCGGGTACTGCACCTCCCATATATATCAGCCTCCAGCAACTTCTATATCTCCTCATGGATCGATTTCGTCACTGTGATCGTGGTAGGCCTCATCTTCTACTTCACCTGATGGGTCGTCGATTTGATGTTTACTAGATGGCAGGCGACGTCGAATGGTGCTCCTGGCATTTATGCAGCTGACCAAGCAAATATGTCGTGATGTTCCCGAACTATGTTGACAAGCTGTCCTTTGTTGCTCGAGTCAAAAGCTTCACATATCCAAAAACATTTACCTGTTTCTTCAGTCGCAGAGAGGGCTTCCTTAATGGTCTTGCTGGTCTCAAGATAAATCAAGGGGTTCTTGATGCACGCTGCTGACGAAATGCAAGTGGTGTGTGATTGCTTTAGGTCACCTCCTACGGTGACTACTTCCTCATCACCTAGGAACTTCACCATCATGTGATAGTTTAATACAATGGCTTGGAAAACATTGAGTAGAGGACAACCAAAAATAGCATTATAGGTCATTGATAAATCGATGACGTGAAATCTGCAATAGTCGTGAATTGCTTATCATCTTCCCCTCAGGTGATCGGTATGGCAAGAATTTCCAAGGTTTCCTTTCTTTCCCCTGACAAGCCATAGAGCGGCCTGAGTGTGGTGCAGNATGCACGCTGCTGACGAAATGCAGGTAAGTGGTGTGTGATTGCTTTAGGTCACCTCCTACGGTGACTACTTCCTCATCACCTAGGAACTTCACCATCATGTGATAGTTTAATACAATGGCTTGGAAGGCATTGAGTAGAGGACAACCAAAAATAGCATTATAGGTCATTGATAAATCGATGATGTGAAATCTGCAATAGTTGTGAACTGCTTATCATCTTCCCCTCAGGTGATCGGTGGTATGGCAAGAATTTCCAAGGTTTCCTTTCTTTCCCCTGACAAGCCATAGAGCGGCCTGAGTGTGGTGCAGAGACAAGTGTCATTCAGGCCCATCTTGTCGAAAAGTGATTTGAAGATGATGTTCACTAAACTCCAAGTGTCAATGACTATACGCCCAACTTGAAAGTTGGCGATGAGGATAGTGACGATAACATCGCCATTGTAAGGATTGCTCTTAGACGGCAAGTCCTCATGCGTGAGCAAGATTAATGGGAGTCGTGTGGCGTGTCATGGGAGCAACGCGTTCATGCTTAGTTCTCCTGAGCGGNCGAGTATACGCCCAACTTGAAAGTTGGCGATGAGGATAGTGACGATGACATCGCCATTGTAAGGATTGCTCTTAGACGGCAAGTCCTCATGTGTGAGCAAGATTAGTGGGAGTCGTGTGCCGTGTCATGGGAGCAATGCGTTCATGCTTAGTTCTCCTGAGCGGAGCCTCTTCAAGCTTGCTCGGTGGGTGGCCTCAACCCCATCTCCTTAGAAAAAAATGGGAATGATGCCCGCAAAGTGAATGAATTGAGCTCGAGAAGGTTCAATGAAAGCTTCCTCTGTCGAGACTTTTCCCTGTCGTGGGTAACCACCTTAGGTGCTATGAGCACCTTGATCTTCAGGCTTTGGTTAGTTCTTTAATTAGGCTCAGCATTACTTTATGCCCATGATCCCGGCGGTGTACACAGTATCTCTTGGGGTTCTTGAGGTAGCCTTCAGGCTTCATTAGGGAACTTTCTTGAAGTAATCTTTATTTTGAATAGTCCCCACCACCTCCGCCATTGACACTATCAAATGAGTCAGTTGAGGATTTTTGTGAGATGAAGGTGGCATTTTGTTTGTATAGTGGTTTGACTATTGTTTGGGGTGTCAAACTCGGTCATCCAGGGGGTGAGTTATTTATCTTGGCGCCCGATTATTCAAGGACGGGCGAGAGTCCTCGAATTAAGCTACAAAAGGCAGAAGAGGGTCACATCCTGATCTCTAGCCTTCCTCGTGGACACTTCTCTTCGGACGGTGTCGATTTAATCGTTGCTTTCTGGAAAAAATAGAGAGAGAGTTATACTCATTTATAGGTATGTGATTGTTGGCGAGCTCTAGTAGCTCGGCCAACATTTTGGGGACTGTAAGCCCAACGCATAACGGAATTGGTCTCTTTCATTCCTTAGGCGAGGGAAGCATGAGCAACAGTAGGTTCTAAATCCCTCACTTTCAGCATCTCCTTCTCGAAGTAGATGATGAAGGAGCGCGAGAATCACCCTACCCCAAGCATAGTTGTAGGAGTGCTTGCAAGCATTTATGGGGTTTTTGCATGTTGGTGAACCGCTCACCAAACATTCTTTTGAAGTCTGCAAATGAGGTGTAGGTTTTTGAACCACTAGAAGGTCGATTCCCTTAGCGTCATGAAGAACGAACGGCATTTCAACATGTCGTTTAACCTGAGCAAGCACACGACGAATTAGAAAGAGGCAAAATGGTCGGCCAAGTCCAATCTTCTTCATTAAGATTCCAAGGTTAGAACCTTGAAGAGCAGAGAGGGGGTTCGTCTTCAGAGATTTGCCAGGGGCAAGTGTTCTTTGGTTGCGCAGGACATGGTGCTTCGGTGCTCTCTGGCTACGCAAAACATGATACTTCACTATGTCCGTAATTGTTGTAGTCAAGTGACGTAAAACCTACACCATCGAGATAGTATCTTCCTCTCCTTCAGGTGTTGGATACTTCTAGCATTTGGTGTGGGCATTCCCTACAGGTGACCAGATGTCATTGATCGGGGTGATTGTATTCTCTCCTGAGTTAGTGTCGTCCTTGATCACCTCAATCATATGTCCATTGAGGTCGTTGATTTACTAAGCCACAAATTCTCAAGTGCAGTCGATGTGATTTGTCTCTCGGTATTAGGGTTCTTTTCCTTGAGTTACTCTTCTTATTTATAATATGATCCACACTCACAGCACATTTTAGAGTATTGAACCCAAATTTATTCTTGAACCACACCAAAGGAATAGAGTGTGAAGGAGAGAGAAAGAGAAATCTTGAAATGGAATAGTTAGTATTTTGTTTCAACCATCTTTATTATACTAAATGCCCCTCAACCCATTATTTATAACAAGCTTAAATTGTTGTGAAATGACACTTATGTTCTTTTATCTTTTTGACTTCAAAACTATACGTTTTTTATTTATACAACTCTTTTGCCCTTATCATGATAAGAGCAATACTTGAGGTAAATGCCTAACAACTCTCGACTTTTGGTCGGTCAACTCCTAGTCGGTTGANGACCAATTAGAAAGAGGCAAAATGGTCAGCCAAGTCCAATCTTCTTCATTAAGATTCCAGGGTTGGAACCTTGAAGAACACAGGGGGTTCGTCTTCAGAGATTTGCCAGGGGCAAGTGTTCTTTGGTTGCGCAGGCCATGGTGCTTCGGTGCTCTCTGGATACGCAAAACATGATACTTCACTATGTCCATAATTGTTGTAGTCAAGTGACGTCGAACCTACGCTATCGAGATAGTATCTTCCTCTCCTTCAGGTGTTGGATACTTCTAGCATTTGGTGTGGGCATTCCCTACAGGTGACCAGATGTCATTGATCGGGGTGATTGTATTCTCTCCTGAGTTAGTGTCGTCCTTGATCACCTCAATCTTATGTCCTTTGAGGTCGTTGATTTACTAAGTCACGAATTCTTAAGTGCAGTCGATGTGATTTTTCTCTCGGTATTAGGGTTCTTCTCCTTGAGTTACTCTTCTTATTTATAATATGATCCACACTCACTGCAAATTTTAGAGTATTGAAGCCAAATTTGTTCTTGAACCACACCAAAGGAATAGAGTGTTAAGGAGAGAGAGAGAGAGATCTTGAAATGGAATAGTTAGTATTTTGTTTCAACCATCTCTATTATACTAAATGCCCCTCTACCCATTATTTATAAATGACACTTATGTTCTTTAATCTTTTTTACTTCAAAACTATTCATTTTTTATTTATACAACTCTTTTGCCCTTATCGTGATAAGAGCAATACTTGAGTTAAATGCCTAACAACTCTCGACTTTTGGTCGGTTAACTCCTAGTCGGTTGACCTATGATCGATCGGCTGGTTTCTAATCGATCAACCTTTAATCAGTCGGCCTACAGTCGGCTAGCCTCTAATCAGTCAGCCTCAGGTCATTTGTGTATGCTTTTCCNCGGTTGACCTATGATCGATCGGCTGGTTTCTAATCTATCAGCCTTTAATCAGTCGGCCTACAGTCGGCTAGCCTCTAATCAGTCAGCCTCAGGTCATTTGTGTATGCTTTTCCTATTTTAGATATCCCTATATTTTTTCATGAAGCCAACCTATCCGCACGTGCCTTGCTTAGAATCGTCAGACCTATGGAAGATTCGAATAAGCATCCTTTTATTGTACATTCCATTGAATAGATTTAATTATTTATAGTGGAGTAATTAATATATGTGACACTGTAAAGTGAGGCACCAAGAAAAGCTCTAGCTTTTGTTTTTTGGATTCTCTTCCAATCTTTGAAAACCCGACAACCTTAAATGTCACTTCTTTCCAAGCATTAAATCTTCATAATATATATATATATANAAAGCTCAGCTTTTGAATGTAGAATCCTCACCTTTTTATCACTCACATATCCTTAACCTTAACGCTATAAGCAAGAATTAGTGTTCGATTTGTTGTGGTTCCCATTGTACCATAGAAGTCATATAAAGTGAGCTATCTTTATTGTCATGTTCCATCAACATAACATCTTTTAAGTGGCAATGTTGAATGTCAAGTTACATCCTTCTTCATCAAGGTTTCTAATGGAATCAAATTCTTCATAAAGTATGGAATATGTCTCATCTTATTAAATTTTCATGAAGTTTAACTAGCAGTTTTGATTTGAAAATCGCAAAGTTTTTCCACGATTATGGACTCATCATCAATATGATAGACTTTGTCCTACTTCCTTCTAGAGAAGCAGGCACCTCAGTTTAAGATACTAAGCTTCATAAGTCTACAAGCCAATGTTATTAAATGTGCTCTGCCGCTCAACTAGGTGCTCAATTGAGGAAAGGATATAACATCTCACACAACTTTTAGATAAGCATCTTTACAGAGGGCACAGGGCCTTACAAAAGAAGCCAATTTGTGAGGTGAGGACCTTCCCTCAATTTATGAGATGTGCGCTAATTCTTCAAATGTTAAAGATGAGTTAACTTTTATGATAATAACTTGGAATGAGATGATGTATGAAGAGTAATAGAAGCTGGAGAAATAAAAAAACTCTCTTAAAAATAGGTTTATCAAATGGAGGTACAAGAACTTTAAGTTCTGAAACAATAAATCTTGAAGACGAATAAGATGAATCCAAAAAAGCAAAAAAACAGAAATAGGGGTACGAATGCAATGTAAAAGAGAGGATGGATGATGAGGAAGATGGAATACATAATAGTAATATTAGCATAAAAGAAAAATTCTTTACCTTATTCTCATCTTCCAATATCTTGATATTTAGACATCAATGAGCTTCAACTTCATGACCAATATAAACTATTGATCATCATTACATTTCCACTCCAATGCTTAAATAGTGATAATAGTAAACTCAAGGTATGTACAAAAATATAGAATTTGATAAAAAAATTTTATTTATTGAATTTTTAAGTAATTTTCTGAGGACAAGCGTTTCTCCATCTTAGGATTAAAAATTCTCATTAAATATACTATCTTTATTGTAAATGGCTTTCATGCATATCAAACAAAACTTTCATTGCTCATGTTGTGATCTTAATGTGCCATATGTTAAAGACAACAATTATGAACAAAATAATCATATAGATCTTGACACCAGCTTATATAGAAGATCTCAATTTTCTTGGCTCATGGATGCTAGCATTATCTCTAAGAGAGGCAAGTGAGGATTCTTCTAATATAGGTTGTCTTTAATGTAAATCTTCTAATATTCAAAATCATTTCCATCAAACTTGTAGATCTTCAAATATCCGTCCTTTTCCTTGGAATCTCAAAACTAGCACTAACGCTAGTTGCTTGGTAAAATCAGGAAAGCAAATGTGAGTATAGATAGAAAAATAGAGAAAACATAATATAAAAAACAAATTAATTTGCATGGTTTCATAATATTGTATTCACTTAAAATGTTATTCAATAGAGTTCAAAGGATTACATCACAATTTTCTCTTCTAAGCACCCTCAAAATTCAAAAACAGTAAAAGAGATAACAAAACATTGGACCTATTATTTCATTGGAATCTCAAAACTAGCACTAATACTAGTTGCAAGGAAAAACCAGGAAAGCAAATGTGAGTATAGATAAAAAAACAAAAAATAGAATAAACATAATATAAAAAACACATTAATTTGCATGGTTTGAGGATATTGTATTCACTTAAAATGCACGGAAAACATTATTCAATATAGTTCAAAGGATTGCATACAGTTATCTCTTCTAAGCAACCCTCAAAATTCACAAAAAGTTAAAGAGAGAAATAAACAAAACTAGCTTGTAACACTGATTTGGCTATATTTTTCTATAGCGAGTGTTTGTTAGATGTGCCCTTTAATACCATCACTGCCTCAATGTCACTCTCCCACAATGCTCCCAAGCAAAAATTGTCTAAAATTATTTCCTATTGCAACATAGTAATTCAAGCCTAACACTTCACTAGCTAGCCCCATTTTCTCCATTTAATTGCAT
>JXCR01061298.1:218484-285010 GCA_002079205.1 Phalaenopsis hybrid cultivar
TATATATAGATATATATTAATATAAGAATTTTCAAGCAGAGGCTGTTGAATCTTTAAAGCATCTCAAGAATCCTCAAAGCAAAACAATTTGTGATGATTCCTTAAGGCACAACAAAGAAAGAATTAGTAAAATCCATTCAAATAATAATAGACAGGTTTGTACAATTCACAGGTGTTATTTGATAAAATATCCTGGTCTAAATGTTCAAACTACCCTTAATGGGTTCTTGCAAAATAAACAAAATAAAAATAGTACATAACAAAGAAAATCATATCAATGTTGATAAACATTTACACGCAAAATCAATTCCTTCGGTGCAAAATCTCTCATTTGGAGAGTAAAAGTTATCTCTATAAAAAGCCAACAATAATGAGTTCAATATTAGGTTGAAGCTCACGAGCTGGATGATGTTGCAGTGGGGCGTACTTTTGGCACTGTTTACACCTCCTGGATAATGAGTTGACGTCTTTCAGCAATGTCATCCAGAAACATCATTACAGTTGGACTCAGTGTGCTAAGTTCTTTCCTCCGGAGTGTCTCCTTCACTCCCCAGAATGAACTTCCCAAAGAATTTCTTCCGCCTCTCTATCCTTTATGCATCTGAGGTACAACGACAATGTCGATTTTCGGAAGAGCGTCCCTTCTGTCAGTAAGTATTGAGCAGCTTTGAATTTGAATCTTCTAGGAGTTGTGATCTCTTCAGTAATTTCTTTCGTCTCCAGGTATCTGACGTAGGGATCCATCCAGCTTTTGTTCTCATTGGCCTCTACAGTCATCGCCACTAGCTCCTCAATGACCAGTCGGCTGAGTCTTTGTGGTAATCCGTTGCCCAAGCGAACGCAACTCGATAGTAGGTTGGCCCCCAAGTTTTCTTCTCTGCCGACATGCTCGATCCTGAACCGGGTGCACTTCCAAATTTCCACCTCGGCCTTATTAAGAAACTTGATCATCGCTTCATCTCTAGCCTCAAATTCTTCATGTATTTGATGTACTACAAGTTGTGAGTCTGACTTCACAACTAGAAACAGAACTCCCATTTCATAGGCCAGATGCAGTACGACAATCGGGGCTTCGTACTCAGATTGATTGTTTCTTACCTCGAACTCCATAGCCACTGAGTGATACAAGTGTTCTCTTGATGGGCTGTTCAAAGCAAGCCCTAATCCTTCTGGTTCGATTAGAAGCACACTCTCATGTAGGAGCCATTCTTATCGATCGGTTGGACCTTCTTCGATCGATCTTTCTAGCTCTGAGAAATTAGCAAGAAAATCAGCGACTGCTTGCGCCTTAATATCCTTCTGGTAGGCTTTTGTGATGTTGAATTCTCACAGCTCTACCGCCCACTTGAGTAGTTGGCCAGAATGTTTTGGTCATGTAAGCAACGACTTAAATAGGTGATCTGAAATCACCCGGATGGGATGTGTTTGAAAAAAGGGTCGCAACCTGCGAGTCCACACAATCAAAGCAAAGGTTAGTTTCTCCATAATTGAGTATATGACCTCTGCTCCCCAAAGAAAGCGGCTAGTGTAGTAGATCGGGAATTTTTTTCCCGACTCCTCTCTAACCAACACCAAGCTGATTGCTTCAGCTCCACTCCCAAGTACAATGTGAGTTCTTTGTTCGGCTTCGATCTTTGGAGGAGTGGCGCTGAAGCTAGACAGTGCTTCAAGTTATGGAATGCATGCTAACACTCAGCCATCCACTCAAAGCTTTCAGCTTTTCTAAATGTTCTAAAGAATGTTGCACACTTATCAACCCGACCTCTTGATGAACAAGCTGAGGAGAATGATCCAGCCATTTAGTTTATGAATTTCTCAGATATTTTTAGGCCAGCATATCAACGCTTGGATTTTATCCGGGTTTGCCTTTATACCTTTGGGGATCAAGAGATAACTCAGGAACTTATCGGTTGAAGCTCCAAACACACATTTTAGAGGGCTTAGCTTGATATTATATTTTCTTAGAATTTGGAACGTTTCTTTAAATTTATTGTGTAGTTCAGCAGTCCAGGTTTTCACAAGAGTATCATCCACGTAGGCTTCATTATTCTTTCTTTTTTTATTAGCAAAATTTATATTCATCAGAGGTTGGTATGTTGCCCCAACATTTTTTAGCCCAAAGCGCATTAAATTATAACAAAAAATACCTTCAGCAGTTATGAGGTCTTCTCAGCATTGGTCAAGTACATCTTTATTTGATGATATCTTGAGAAAGCGTCCAGGAAACTCATCATGGAATGGCCCACAGTTGAATCCACCAGGAAGTCGATCCTCGGAAAGGGGTAGAAGTCCTTCAGGCAGGCGGCATTCGAGTTCGTGAAATCTACGCACATCCGCCACTTCCAATTGGCCTTCTGGATCATTACGACATTTGAGACCCATGTAGGTTACTACACCTCCCGGACGTAGTTTGCCTCTTTTAGCTTCAGCACTTCCACTCTGATGGTCTCGGTCAGTGCAGCAGTCGAGTTCTTGATCTTCTACTTTATCGGCCGGATAGTGGTGCTCACATTCAGTCGGTGGCAAGTGATGTCAACCGATATTCCCGGCATCTCGACAGCAGACCAAGTGAAGATGTTGCAATGATCCCGAAGCGTTTGGATCAGCAGTTCCTTGTGCCCTGCAACAAAGTTTTCACATATTAAAAAAGATTTACCAGGCTCACTATCGGCGACAGGAATCTTCAAGGTTGTCTTGCTAGTTTCGAGACCACTTCCCTTCGATTTTGTAGATCAAGCGGCTTCTGCTCTACACTCCCTACCGCCCGAAGGTAGCAGATTCTAGAATGCTCCAAATCTCCTTGGACAGTGATCACCTCCCCGTCTCCTGAGAACTTAACCGTAGCGTGGTAGGTGGACACTACAACCTTAATACAATTCAACAGTGGGTGGCCGAAGATGGCGTTGTAGGTAGGAGGCGAGTCTACTATCAAGAAGTCCTTCGTCTCTGTGAACTACTTCTTGCATTTCCCTAAATAACCGTTAGTGGCACAACGGCCAGGACCTCCTTCCTTTCCCTCAAAAATTCGTACAGTGGTCCAATCGACGCTACTAGCCAGTTAGCCTGAAGGTTAAGCTTATCAAACACTGACTTGAACAGAATTCTCACTCAACTGCCAGTGTCTATAAGGATAACCCCAACTTGGAAGTTGCATATTATACCCGTTACAATGATGGCATCGTTGTAGGGGCTTCTCCGGAGGGACAAATTGTCATAGGTGAATGTGATTGGGGCACAGCTTCCTCTCCTTTGCATGGAAGCGGCATTACATAACTCTCCCATCCTAGACCTCTTCTGGGAGGCTCGACGATATGGACAACATATATATGGATGGGTTTGTTCGAACTTCTATTGTTGGGGCCTTTCCTTGCCTCTGACTCGAGGCCCCTAGCGTGATGAACTCTTTCAGTTTTCCGCCCTTGATAAGCTCCTCGATCAGGTTTTGGAAGTGTCTTCATTCCTCTATATCGTGATCGTGGTCCCAGTGATACTTACAAGACTTCCTCATATTCCGAAAAAAATCTCCCACTCTCATTAGTGTCACTTGCTTGAAGTACTCCTTATCTTGAATGGCGTCCACAATCTCTGTCATCGAGACTCTAAATGGAATGACTTGGGGTCCCTCGAACTCATCGAAGGGTTGTTCATGATGTTGGGTCGGCCACTCATAATATTGAACAAGCCGCTGGTTATGGTCCCTTGTCAGACCTCCCCGATTGTTGCGCTTGTCGGACCCCCTATTGTCTTGAGAGGGTCGGCTATTTTCATACTCATTCGAAGGAATGGTCTGGGATCCTCCCTCGGTTTCCACCCGTTACTTTGCGGGGCTCTCTTCTTGACCTAACAAAATATCGGCTCTGGTTGGAGAATGCTCTTCTCGGCAATGATGTGCTCATTGGACATTTCCAGCAGTTCGACCAAATCCTCGGGTTTGTGCAAACTGAGGTCATAACGAAATCTCTCAGACCTAAGGCCCTGCTACAGGATATCTTGTGCCATGTCAGTTCGGAGTGTTTCACGTCCAGCATTTCATTCCGGAATCGCAGGATGTAGGAGAGTAGGCTCTCATTCGGTCCTTGTTCCAGCTGCCACAAGGACTGCACGTTCTTCTTAGATACCCAAGCACTTGCAAATTGTGCCAAGAAAAGTCTTCGGAAGTCCGAAAGGCTGCTGATACTTTCAGTCGGAAGCGAGTTGAACCACTTCACGGCTGGCGATTATAGGGTGGCGAAGAACAGGAGACATTTAAATGTGTCCAGGATTTTTAGCAAGTACGTCGTGGATTCGAACAAGACGATGTGGTCGTTGGGATCCGACAAGCCTTGATATGCCTCCAACGTCAAGAGCTTGAACTTATTCGGAGGCTCAGCTCCTAAGATATGGAGGATAAGAGATTTTCTATCTAACGCGGTGCCTCAGTGCGCCCGAAACACTGTCTCCCCACTTGCGTAGAACCAACATTTTCTTGGTACTGTGAGTTTTTGGCTCTCTTGTGATCGTTGTTCAGCGTTCTATCCTTATGCAGCTGAGCCGCCTCCTGAGGAGGTTCTTCCCCTGAGGGACCCAATCTCCTACTATGGTTATGATGACCCTTAGGGATTCTGCGATTTGGCCCAACACCTGATCCATTATCTGAGTCCTTAACTCTTGCATTTCTCATTACACGAGCTCTTCCATGTCTTCTTTTACGTGTTCTATGTTGGCTATTTCTCTCTGGCAACTCTCCTCTTTATGATTGTTAATTCTTGTCAACGGTATGACTCTATGCTCACAGCACCTTTTAGGATGTTGAATCCAAAATTGCCCGGAAGATACGTCTAAGTAATAGAGCATAGAAGAGAGGAAGAGAGGAAGAGAGCAAAGAGCTTGGTAATAAATAATAAAATCACGTAACATTTATTCATGAAATGAGCCCCTATTTATAAGAATGGGAGATGTAAAATTATATTTTGCACCCTTAGAAAAATAGGTACAGTGAGGTCATTTTGTTTAATACATAATTGTAGAACCAAGAGCCTCAAATGACATCCAGCCAAATGGGATCGGGAGCCTGGGATGGCACCCGGCCGGATTCTGGGCCAAGCGACCAAGCACAAAGAGTCTGAGGGAATGACTGAATGGGTCATTTCCCAGGTGGCTAAGGCCAAAGGGTAGACCGGGTGGCCTGACATACTGCTTTAGAACCGGGTGGTTTTCATTATTCGCCCGACATGGTTGTGGAATGCCAGCGGATTCGTCCGCGTGAGTATTGTGCCAATAAGCTTCAGGAGAGTGGTCGTATTCCCTCTGTCTTGAAACTATTTTTTCTCTCGGCCAACAAGAGCCGACCGAAAAGATATGGTCCCTTGAACTGCCCTTGGTGGTTCTCGGACCTCGATGTCATCTTCTCTGTCAACTATCAAATCCCTTTAAGATTCGTGCTGACATATTTTTTATGTACACTATAAATGCTGAAAAAATAATAATGAGTTCAATTAAGGAATTCCTAGAATCTCTTGAAGGTAGATGATATCTCCATCTGTATATTGTTATTATAATAGTTACACGTCATCAATAAAATCATTAGCATAAAAAAAACAAATTTATAAGCAATAATAAATACTAAAGAATCAAATGTGTCTGATATGTCTTTTAACATAATTAATTTCTTTCACATTTAGCACCTGTTTTGAATGAAATTGCATTTTAAAGAAGGGTATTTTCATATTTTTCTTGCAAGTATAACAGGTAGTAGATTTGAAACAAATTGGAGCGAAAATAGAGCGAAATGGAGGCGATGGGAGCAATAGAAGAAATAGCAAACTGGCAACTAAGCGCCAGATTCAGGCGCCTAGGCGCCACTCCATAGCGTCATGGCGTCGCAGATGGACGCCTAGACGCCCGACATGTTCCCGAAAACGGAGAAGATGACGCCTAGGAGCCAGTGATTTCCTAGGCTTATCTTAGAAGGTGACGCCTAGGCGCCGCAGGCTAGCGCCTAGCCCGGGGCAGTTTCATGACAAACCAGAGAGTTATTTGACGAATACGAAAGATTGGAAAGGCACTTTTTGGCATTTCTAAATTGGGGAATCCTCCAAGGACGTCAAGAAGTCGTAGATAAGAGTAGGGATTGTAGATTTTTACATTTTCTTGAGAGATTGAAGAGGAAATTTGAGTGCAATTCTGTAAGGGATTTGTATCAACATTGCAAGGATTGGTAGAAGGTTTTGTTGAAGGGATTTACATCTCTTTTTCAGAGAGAAAAAACTAAGTATTGTGTTATTTATTTACTTGTAAACACATATTTGGTGGATTTGATTTGATGTAATGATGTTTTTTGTTGTGTTAAACATGTTTTGTGGGTAGAATTCTTTTACCATGCTCTTGTGATGAATAAATTGAATTTTTAGGAAATTAGAATGATTATAAAATTGATCTTTATATCTTAAGGTGATGATTTTTACTTCATGCTTAATTTACTTATCAATCTGATCAGTTGGTTTATTAAAATTTATTGTGAACAATGAGATCCGGGAGGGCTATGGTTTCATTCAACTAGTAAAAACCATATTGCACTAGTGAGTGAAGAAAAAGTAGTACACAAGGCAGTGCAAATTGATAGAGAAATAGGTTTTGATTGGTGTAAATTGAGGACTCTAGGGAGACAGGCTAGAACCCTAACCGGTTTGATCTAGTGTTTAATGAATTAAAGCTAGGTTAGCCAATTTGCGGGTAAAAACTGAAGACTCTAGGGTGATAGGCTAGAGTCGTAACCAATATAATTTAGGTTAACCAAACTTCTTTATGCACTCGACAGAAAGTAAAGAAGAGGAATGTTATTATTTGTCACTAACTATATTAGCAATTCATAGTATTCGATTCTACAATTTACTTGTACAATCACAAGAGAATAGTAGCTTTTATATCTTGATTTTACCAACCTAATTGATCTAGATAGGTATAACATAGTCACAGAATCTTAACTTAGGAGTAGCTGTTAGGAAAATTAACCTTAATCGACATTCCAAACTGAGAACTTAGTGTAGTAGACTAGAACTTCTCTTATTAGACTCGTTACCTCGTTCTCTGTGAGATCGACAATTCAGACTCAATAGAGTCTTATATTATTGAAACGATACGTACATCTGCGTGAGAAACCCTAGTAAGTAATAATACCTAATTTTAAAAAACTCGACCAATTTGCTAGAGAGCAGATCAAGTTTCTAGTACCTCTACCAGGACTTATATAAAAAGTGATAATCCCTGGGGTGGATCAATGTCGCTGCTTGGTAATAGAATTGCTTCATCAAAATGAAGCTCGTTACTAATGTTAAAAAGCAAAACAATCACAAAAAAAAATCCTAAATACAAATATAATAAAATTTCCTGGCTTTAGTTGGTATAAACAAATAACTAAAGAATAAAGCATATGCAAATAGCCAATAAAGTAAATAATAGCCACTCATGAAAATGTTTCAAACTCTATGATGAGCTTGCATGACAAGTGTATACTTTTCTTCAACACTATTTGAAAGCTAACATACAGATGCTAAATATACAATGCAATGAAACAATAGAATGCTTTTGGTGGAATATAGTAATTACAAGTTGTCTGATGGTAAAATAATGAAGAGAGGTAGATCAAAAAACACATTTTGAGTCAAAATTTTATATTTTCTTTTACATTTTCAAATTTAGCTTTAGTCCTAATTGTAATTTCAAAAACTTATTTTACATTAAGATTCAGATCTACAAGTAAAACTATATGATAGACCATACAAGATTTTAATTTAATGTTATGTGTTTTGTCAGAATTTTCATTAGAAAGAGCCAGGTCATCCATATACATATATTTTAATATTTCATCATCATGATTTGAAAAAAACATTAAAATCTTGCATAGTTTTTTTTAGGGCATCAAAACTCTATATTACCTTTCACTTTCAATCATTTTTAATTCTACTATTTCTAGTAGGTGTGGGAGTAGTAGATTAAACTATGGGATAGGCAATGATTGACTTGAAAGAGCAAGATGAACTGTTTTAATGTTGACAGACCGATTGCATTGCTTCTAGAGGAAAGATGCAATCTCCTTTGCATCTTTAAGACGTTATGTTAAGTTTCATCTTCAACCTTGGGTTCAAAGAATCATACGGTCTTATCAAAAAAAAAAAAAAAAAACCATACGGTCTTAACTTTATTACGAAGAACACTAAATAAATAATTTATTATAAACCATGTTTCTTCATGAATATCATATTTGAAATTCATATCTTCAAATTGATTTAACACTCATTACTAGTTTACTTTGTTATGTAGGATTTAATAATTGCTCAAATATTCAAGACTTACAATTGGCGGGCAAATATTTTTCTCTTGGCTTAGCTTTCATGATAAACCAATTTCTAACAAGATCAACAATATTGTCAATGTGACACTTGAATCATAAACAAAACCTCTTTACATCACCTATTAATTTGACATATATGATGCACTTAACCACTCATTAAATATCGGTCAAAATAGTCCAAATTACCAAATATTGAATGAAAAATTAGGAATCACAACTACTACCAAAGATGGGGGCATTGACCTTAACTTTTTTTCTTGCCTAAACACCATGATATCAAACGCATACTTCTTAAAGTGTCAATTTTCTAGAGTATTTAGTCTTCTCAAGTCATGAATGATGGTAATTTGGACCTATATACTCTAAGGATGCTGTTGACGGACAAAGGAGGTTGAGGAGGTGCACCATGATTCTTGTGACCATATGTCCAAAAGGAATATCATCAGCAAGCCTTCTATTATATAATATAAGTGCTTGAAGGAGGTGAAAGTTCTTATAAGGTGTACTTCATATCAGATCATTAAGAAAGGAAAAAAAAAACATAATGAGAGGTTCCTTTACCAAGATTTCTATGCTTGTTCATTTGAAATCTTAGGACTTCCTAAGGGATGCAACCATAGTGTGGACTGACACTCAAAAAGTGATTAGATTCTCAATGAGACCGCCTAATCCGACCAAATCAAACAGCTTTTAGCTCACAACTAACTTCAATGTTAGAGGCTTCTCCAAAGGGTGAATACCCTCACGCTAGGCTGATCTCACCTTTTGGCTGATTGTTGTGGTGTGTGATTTTTAGCAAAAGGCATGTGTAAAACAGCATACAACACATGAATGGTATCTTGCATGAAACAAAAAAACTAAACAGAAATGGTTTTAGCAAATGACATTCAGAAAATTCCTTTATAAGATATAGCTAGTCATTTGTAATTCACATTAACAGAATTCCCTTATAAGCCTGAAGTGCAAAAAAGTACTCAAGACCGTAAAAAACTATAGTGATAAACACTCGAGATGACAACAATGACAAGGATGAAGATTACCAAAGAACTTTCTTTTATGTATAAAAATAAGATTTTCTATTGCAGCAATGGAGATATTTTCTTTATTCCATAACAAGGCAAGTGACTATCATCAAACTGAGAAAGTTGAGGAACGCACCTTCAAATCTTCTCAACCCCAAAGAATGATTAGAAGTAATAGCTCATATATACCAGAAAGGCATTCAACTTGCATTCATATTACTGGAATCGTCCAAATTTGTCAACTTTTTAGTACAAATGGAGCAGCCGACAAATTCTTAAAGAAAAACCTGCACAAGACCAGAGTTCCAGCCAGATATCACTTAAAATGTCAAAAAGGTAAAGGAACTAAGACCTATTTATATGTTCATGTACGCGAAAGATGCTATAGTAATTATTTAGGTTTAGGCATGCTGCATTTTGACATAGCACTCATTTTGAGAATTAATTCTGTGAAGCACNGTCTTCAATAATTTCTTTCGTCTCCAGGTATCTGACGTAGAAATCCATCCAGCTTTTGTTCTCATTGGTCTCTACAGTCATCGCCTCTGGCTCCTCAATCACCAGTTGGCTGAGTCTTTGTGGTAATCCGTTCCCCAAGCGAACGCAACTCGATAGTAGGTTGGCCACCAAGTTTTCTTCTGTGCCGGCATGCTCGATCCTAAACCGGGTGCACTTCCAGATTTCCACCTCGGCCTTATTAAGATACTTTATCATCGCTTCATCTCTAGCCTCAAATTCTCAATGTATTTGATGTACTACAAGTTGTGAGTCTGACTTCACAACTAGAAACAGAACTCCCATTTCATAGGCTAGATGCAGTACGACAATCAGGGCTTTATACACAGCATGATTGTTTCTTACCTCGAACTCCAAAGCCACTGAGTGATAGGAGTGTTCTCTTGATGGGCTGTTCGAAGCAAGCCCTAATCCTTCTGGTTCAGTTAGAAGCACACTCTCATGTAGGAGCCATTCTCATCGATCGGTTGGACCTTCTTCAATCGATCTTTCTAGCTCCGAGAAATTAGAAAGAAAATCAACGACTGCTTGCACCTTAATATCCTTCTGGTAGGCTTATGTGATGTTGAATTCTCTCAGCTCTACTATCCACTTGAGTAGTTAGCCAAAATGGTCTGGCCATGTAAGCAACGACTTAAATAGGTGATCCAAAATCACCCGGATGGGATGTGTTTGAAAAAAGGGTCGCAACCTGCGAGTCCACACAATCAAAGCAAAGGTTAGTTTCTCCATAATTGAGTACCTAACCTCTGCTCCCCAAAGAAAGCAGCTAGTGTAGTAGATCGGGAAATTTTTCCCGACTCCTCTCTAACCAACACCAAGCTGATTGCTTCAGCTCCACTCCCAAGTACAATGTGAGTTCTTTGTTCGGCTTCGATCTTTGGAGGAGTGGCGGTGAAGCTAGAGAGTGCTTCAAGTTGTGGAATGCATGCTGACACTCAGCCATCCAATCAAAGCTTTCGGCTTTTCTAAATGTTTTAAAGAATGTTGCACACTTATCAACCCGACCTCTTGATGAACAGGCTGAGGAACAGAGATCCAGCCATTTAGTTTATGAATTTCTCAGATATTTTTGGGCCAGCATATCAACACTTGGATTTTGTCTAGGTTTGCCTTTATGCCTTTGGGGGTCAAGAGATAACTCGGGAACTTATCGGTTGAAGCTCCAAACGCACATTTTAGAGGGTTTAGCTTGATATTATATTTTCTTAGAGTTTGGAACGTTTCTTTATATTTAGCAGTCCGGGTTTTCACAAGAATATCATCCACGTAGGCTTCATTATTCTTTCCTTTTTTATTAGCACAATTTATATCCATCAGAGGCTGGTATGTTGCCCCAACGTTTTTAAGCCCAAAGGGCATTAGATTATAACTAAAAATACCTTCAGCAGTTATGAAGGAGGTCTTCTCAGCATTAGTCAAGTGCATCTTTATTTGATGATATCCTGAGAAAGCGTCCATGAAACTCATCACAGAATGGCCCACAGTTGAATCCACCAGGAAGTCGATCCTCGGAAAGGGGTAGAAGTCCTTCGAGCAGGCGGCATTCGAGTTCGTGAAATCTACGCACATCCGCCACTTCCAATTGGCCTTCTGGATCATTACGACATTTGAGACCCAGGTAGGTTACTGCACCTCCCGGACGTAGTCTGCCTCTTTTAGCTTCAGCACTTCCACTCTGATGGTCTCGGTCAGTGCAGTAGTCGAGTTCTTGATCTTCTACTTTATCGGTCGAATGGTGGTGCTCACGTTCAGTTGGTGGCAAGTGATGTCAACTGATATTCCCGGCATCTCGACAGCAGACCAAGCAAAGATGTTGCAATGATCCCGAAGTGTTTGGATCAGCAGTTCCATGTGCACTGCAACAAAGTTTTCACTTAATAAAAAAGATTTACCAGGCTCACTATCGGCGACAAGAATCTTCAAGATTTTCTTGCTAGTTTCAAGACCCCTTCCCTCCGATTTTGTAGATCAAGCGGCTTCTGCTCTGCACTCCCTACCGCCCGAAGGTAGCAAACCCGAGAAAGCTCTAGATCTCCTTGGACAATGATCACCTCCCCGTCTCCTAAGAACTTAACCGAAGCATGGTAGGTGGACACTACAACCTTAATACAATTCAATAGTGGGAGGCCGAAGATGGCGTTGTAGGTAGGAGGCGAGTCTACTATCAAGAAGTCCTTCGTCTCTGTGAACTACTTCTTGCCTTTCCCTAAGTAACCGTTAGTGGCACAACAGCCAGGACCTCCTTCCTTTCCCTAAAAAAGTCGCATAGTGGTCCAGTCGACGCTACTAGCTAGTTAACCTGAAAGTTAAGCTTATCGAACACTGACTTGAACAAAATTCTCACTCAACTGTCAGTGTCTATAAGGATAACCCCAACTTGGAAGTTGCATATTATACCCGTTACAATGATGACATCGTTGTCGGGGCTTCTCCGGAGGGACAAATCGTCATCGGTGAATGTGATTGGGGAACAGCTTCCTCTCCTTTGCATGGAAGCGGCATTGCATAACTCTCCCATCGTAGACCTCTTCTGGGAGGCTCGGCGATATGGACAACATATATCTGGATGGGTTTGCTCAAACTTCTATTGTTGGGGCCTTTCCTTGCCTCTGAGTCGAGGCCCCTAGCGTGATGAACTCTTTCAGTTTTCCGACCTTGATAAGCTCCTCGATCAGGACTTGGAAGTGTCTTCATTCCTCTATATCGTGATCGTGGTCCCAGTGATACTTACAAGACTTACTCATATTCCAAAAAAAATATGCCACTCTCATTAGTTTCACTTGCTTGAAGTACTCCTTATCTTGAATGGCGTCCACAATCTCTGTCATCGAGACTCTAAATGAAATGACTTGGGGTCCCTCGAACTCATCGAAGGGTTGTTCATGATGTTGGGTCGGCCTCTCATAATACTGAACATGCCGCTAGTTATGGTTCCTTGTCAGACCTCCCTGATTGTTGCGCTTGTCGAACCCCATATTGTCTTGAGAGGGTCAGCTATTTTCATACCTCATTCGAACGAATGGTCTGGGATCCTCCCTCGGTTTCCACACGTTATTTTGCGGGGCTCTCTTCTTGACCTAACAAAATATCGGCTCTGGTTGGAGAATGCCCTTCTCGACAATGATGTGCTCGTTGGACATTTCCAGCAGTTCAGCCAAATCCTCGGGTTTGTGCAAACTGAGGTCGTAACGAAATCTCTCAGACCTCAGGCCCTGCTACAGGGTAGCCTGTGCCATGTCAGTTCGGAGTGTTTCACGTCCAGCATTTCCCTCTGGAATCGCAGGATGCAGGAGAGTAGGCTCTCATTCGGTCCTTGTTCCAGCTGCCACAAGGACTGCACGTTCTTCTTCGATACCCAAACACTTGCAAATTGTGCCAAGAAAAGTCTTCGGAAGTCCGAAAAGCTGCTGATAATTTCAGTCGGAAGCGAGTTGAACCACTTCAGGGCTAGCGATCTTAGGGTGGCGAAGAACAGACGACATTTAAATGTGTCCAGAATTTTTAACAAGTACATCGTGGATTCGAACAAGACGATGTGGTCGTTGGGATCCGACCAGCCTTGATATACCTCCAACGTCGAGAGCTTGAACTTCTTCGGAGGCTCGGCTCCTAAGACATGGAGGATAAGGGATTTTCTATCTGATGCGGTGCCTTAGTGCGCCCGAAACACTGTCTCCCCACTTGCGTAGAACCAACTTTTTTTTGGTACTGTGTCTTTGGCTCTCTTGTGATCGTTGTTCAACGTTCTCTCCTTGTGCACCTGAGCCGCCTCCTGAGGAGGTTCTTCCCCTGGGGGACCCGATCTCCTACTATGGTTATGATGACCCTTAGGGCTTGTGCGATTTGGCCCAACACCTGATCCATTATCTGAGTCCTTAACTCTTGCATTTCTCGTTACATGAGCTCTTCCATGTCTTCTTTTACGCGTTCTATGTTGGCTACTTCTCTCTGGCAACTCTCCTCTTTATGATTGTTATGCTCCCTTCTTGTCAACAGTATGACTCCATGCTCACCGCACCTTTTAAGATGTTGAATCCAAAATTACCTGGAAGATACGCCTAAGGAATAGAGCATGGAAGAGATGAAGAGAGAAAGAGAGAAAGAGAGCAAAGAGCTTGGTAATAAATAATAAAATCACGTAACATTTATTCATGAAATGAGCTCCTATTTATAGGAATGGGAGATATTAAATCATATTTTGCACCCCCTAGAAAAATAGGTACAGTGGAGGCATTTTGGTTAATACATAATTGTAGGACCAAGAGCCTGAAATGACGTCCGGCCAGATGGGGTCGGGAGCCTGGGATGGCAGCCGGTCGGATTCTGAGCCAAGCGGCCAAGCACAGAGAGCCTGAGGGAATGACTGACTGGGTCATTTCCCAGGTGGCTAAGGCCGAAGGGACCGGGTGGCCCGACATATTGCTTTAGAACCGGGCGGTTTTCATTATTCGCCCGACATGGTTGTGGAATGTCAGCGGATTCGTCCGCGTGAGTATTGTGCCAATAAGCTTCAGGAGAGTGGTCGGATTCTCTCTGTCTTGGAACTATTTTTTCTCTCAGCCAACAAGAGTCGGCCGAAAAAATATGGTCCCTTGAACTGCCCTTGGTGGTTCTCGGACCACGACGTCATCTTCTCTGTCAACCATCAAATCTCTTTAAGATTCGTGCTGACATATTTTTTATGTACACTATAAATGCTAAAAGAATAATAATGAGTTCAATTAAGGAATTCCTAGAATCTCTTGAAGGTAGATGATATCTCCATCTGTATATTGTTATTATAATACTTACACGTCATCAATAAAATCATTAGCATAAAAAAACAAATGTATGAGCAATAATAAATACTAAAGAATCAAATGTGTCTAATATGTCTTTTAACATAATTAATTTCTTTTACATTTAGCACCTGTTTTGAATGAAATTGTATTTTAAAGAATGGTATTTTCATGTTTTTCTTGCAGGTATAACAGGTAGGAGATTTGAAGCAAATTGAAGCGAAAATAGAGCAAAATGGAGGCAATGGGAACAATAGAAGAAATAGCAAACTGGCACCTAAGCGCCAGATTCAGGAGCCTAGGCACCACTCCATGGCGTCATGGCGTCGCAGATGGACGCCTAGGCGCCCGACATGTTCCCGCAAACAGAGAAGATGACGCCTAGGCGCCGCAGGCTAGCGCCTAGCCCGGGGTGGTTTCATGACGAACCAGAGAGTTATTTGACGAATACAAAAGATTGGAAAGACACTTTTTGGCATTTCTAAATTGGGGAATCCTCCAAGGACGTCAAAAAGTCGTAGATAGGAGTAGGGATTGTAGATTTTTACATTTTCTTGAGAGATTGAAGAGAAAATTTGAGTGCAATTCTGTAAGGGATTTGTATCAACATTGCAAGGATTGGTAGAAGGCTTTGTTTAAGGGATTTACATCTCTTTTTTAGAGGAAAAAAACTAAGTATTGTGTTCTTTATTTACTTGTCTCTGTTGTAAACACATATTTGGTGGATTTGATTTGATGTAATGATTTTTTCTGTTGTGTTAAACATGTTTTGTGGGTAAAATTCTTTTACCATGCTCTTGTGATGAATAAATTGAATTTTTAGGAAATTAGAATGATTATAAAATTGATCTTTATATCTTAAGGTGATGATTTTTACTTCATGCTTAATTTACTTATCAATCTGATCAGTTGGTTTATTAAAATTTATTGTGAACCATAAGATCCGGGAGAGCTATGGTTTTATTCAACTAATAAAAACCATATTGCACTAGTGAGTGAAGAAAAAGTAGTACATAAGGCAGTGCAAATTGATAGAGAAATAGGCTTTGATTGGTGCAAATTGAGGGCTCTAGGGTGACAGGCTAGAACCCTAACCAGTTTGATCTAGTGTTTAATGAATTAAAACTAGGTTAGCCAGTTTGAGGGTAAAAACTGAACTCTAGGGTGATAGGCTAGAGTCGTAATCAATATAATCTAGGTTAACCAAACTTTTTTATGCACTCGACAGAAGATAAAGAAGAGGAATGTTCCTATTTGTCACTAGCTACATTAGCAATTCATAGTATTTGATTCTACAATTTACTTGTACAATCACAAGAGAAGAGTAGCTTTTATATCTTGATTTTACCAACCCAATTGATCTAGATAGGTATAACATAGTCACGGAATCTTAACTTAGGAGTAGCTGTTAGGAAAATTAACCTTAATCGACATTCCAAATTGAGAACTTAGCGTAGTAGACTAGAACTTCTCTTATTAGACTCATTACCTCATTCTCTGTGGGATCGACAATGCAGACTCAATAGATCCTTATATTATTGAAACGATACGCACACCTGCGTGAGAAACACTAGTAAGTAATAATACCTAATTTTAAAAAACTCGACCAATTTGCTAGAGAGCAGATCAAGTTTCTAGTACCTCTCTACCAAGACTTATATAAAAAGTGCTAATCCCTGGGGTGGATCAATGTTGCTGCTTGGTAATAGAATTGCTTCATCAAAATGAAGCTCGTTACTAATGTTAAAAAGCAAAACAATCACAAAAAAAAAAATCCTAAATACAAATATAATAAAATTTCATGGCTTTAGTAGGTATAAACAAATAACTAAAGAATAAAGCATATGCAAATAGCCAATAAAGTAAATAATAGCCACTCATGAAAATGTTTCAAACTCTATGATGAGCTTGCATGACAACTGTATACTTTTCTTGAACACTATTGAAAGCTAACAAACAGATGCTAAATATACAATGCAATGAAACAATAGAATGCTTTTGGTGGAATATAGTAATTACAAGTTGTCTGATGGTAAATAATAAAGAGAGGTAAATCAAAAAACACATTTTGAGTCAAAATTTTATATTTGCTTTTACATTTTCAAATTTAGCTTTAGTCCTAATTGTAATTTCAAAAACTTATTTTACATTAAGATTCAGATCTACAAGTAAAACTATATGATAGACCATACAAGATTTTAATTTAATGTTATGTGTTTTGTCAGAATTTTCATTAGAAAGAGCCATGTCATCCATATACATATGTTTTAATATTTCAATATCATGATTTGAAAAATCATTAAAATCTTGCATAGTTTTTTTGAGGGCATCAAAACTCTATATTACCTTTCACTTTCAATCATTTTTAATTCTACTATTTCTAGTAGGTGTGGGAGTAGTAGATTAAACTATGGGATAGACAATGATTGACTTGAAAGAGCTAGATGAACTGTTTTAATGTTGACAGACCGATTGCATTGCTTCTAGAGGAAAGATGCAATCTCCTTTGCATCTTTAAGCCGTTATGTTAAGTTTCATCTTCAGCCTTGGGTTCAAAGAACCATACGGTCTTATCAAAAAAAAGTAAAAAAAAGAACCATACGGTCTTAACTTTATTATGAAGAACACTAAATAAATAATTTATTATAAACCATGTTTATTCATGAATATCATATTTGAAATTCATATCTTCAAATTGATTTAACACTCATTACTAGTTTACTTTGTTATGTAGGATTTAATAGTTGCTCAAATACTCAAGAGTTACAATTGGCGGGCATATATTTTTCTCTTGGCTTAGCTTTCATGATAAACCAATTTCTAACAAGATCAACAATATTGTCAACGTGACACTTGAATCATAAACAAAACCTCTTTACATCACCTATTAATTTGACATATATGATGCACTTAACCACTCAATAAATATCGGTCAAAATAGTCCAAATTACCAAATATTGAATGAAAAATTAGGGATCACAACTACTACCAAAAATGGGGGCATTGACCTTAACCTTTTTTCTTGCCTAAACACCATGATATCAAACGCATACTTCTTAAAGTGTCAATTTTCTAGAGTATTTAGTCTTCTCAAGTCATGAATGATGGTAATTTGGACCCATATACTCTAAGGATGTTGTTGACGGACAAAGGAGGTTGAGGAGGTGCACCATGATTCTTGTGACCATATGTCCAAAAGGAATATCATCAGCAAGCCTTCTATTATATAATATAAGTGCTTGAAGGAGGTGAAAGTTCTTATAAGGTGTACTTCATATCAGATCATTAAGAAAGGAAAAAAAAAACATAATGAGAGGTTCCTTTACCAAGATTTCTATGCTTGTTCATTTGAAATCTTAGGACTTCCTAAGGGATGCAACCATAGTGTGGACTGACACTCAAAAAGTGATTAGATTCTCAATGAGACCGCCTAATCCTCAATGAGACCGCCTAATCCGACCAAATGAAACAGCTTTTAGCTCACAACTAACTTCAATGTTAGAGGCTTCTCCAAAGGGTGAATACCCTCACGCTAGGCTGATCTCACCTTTTGGCTGATTGTTGTGGTGTGTGATTTTTAGCAAAAGGCATGTGTAAAACAGCATACAACACATGAATGGTATCTTGCATGAAACAAAAAAACTAAACAGAAATGGTTTTAGCAAATGACATTCAGAAAATTCCTTTATAAGATATAGCTAGTCATTTGTAATTCACATTAACAGAATTCCCTTATAAGCCTGAAGTGCAAAAAAGTACTCAAGACCGTAAAAAACTATAGTGATAAACACTCGAGATGACAACAATGACAAGGATGAAGATTACCAAAGAACTTTCTTTTATGTATAAAAATAAGATTTTCTATTGCAGCAATGGAGATATTTTCTTTATTCCATAACAAGGCAAGTGACTATCATCAAACTGAGAAAGTTGAGGAACGCACCTTCAAATCTTCTCAACCCGAAAGAATGATTAGAAGTAATAGCTCATATATACCAGAAAGGCATTCAACTTGCATTCATATTACTGGAATCTTCCAAATTTGTCAACTTTTTAGTACAAATGGAGCAGCCGACAAATTCTTAAAGAAAAACCTGCACAAGACCAGAGTTCCAGCCAGATATCACTTNCAATATGTCCAAAAGGAATATCATCGGCAAGCCTTCTATTATATAATATAAGTGTTTGAAGGAGGTGAAAGTTCTTATAAGGTGTACTTCATATCAGATCATTAAGAAAGGAAAAAAAAAACATAATGAGAGGTTCCTTTACCAAGATTTCTATGCTTGTTCATTTGAAATCTTAGGACTTCCTAAGTGATGTAACCATAGTGTGGACTGACACTCAAAAAGTGATTAGATTCTCAATGAGACCGCCTAATCAGACCAAATCAAACAGCTTTTAGCTCACAACTAACTTCAATGTTAGAGGCTTCTCCAAAGGGTGAATACCCTCACGCTAGGCTGATCTCACCTTTTGGCTGATTGTTGTGGTGTGTGATTTTTAGCAAAAGGCATGTGTACAACAGCATACAACACATGAATGGTATCTTGCATGAAACACTAAACAGAAAAGGTTTTAGCAAATGACATTCAGAAAATTCCTTTATAAGATATAGCTAGTCATTTGTAATTCACATTAACAGAATTCCCTTATAAGCCTGAAGTGCAAAAAAGTTCTCAAGACCATAAAAAAACTATAGTGATAAACACTCGAGATGACAACAATGACAAGGATGAAGATTACCAAAGTACTTTCTTTTATGTATAAAAATAGAATTTTCTATTGCAGCAATGGAGTTATTTTCTTTATTCCATAACAAGCCAAGTGACTATCATCAAACTGAGAAAGTTGAGAAACACACCTTCAAATCTTCTCAATCGGAAAGAATGATTAGAAGTAATAGCTCATATATACCAGAAAGGCATTCAGCTTGCATTCATATTACTGGAATCTTCCAAATTTATCAACCTTTTACTACAAATGGAGCAGCCGACAAATTCTTAAAGAAAGACCTGCACAAGACCAGAGTTCCAGCCAGATATCACTTAAAATGTCAAAAAGGTAAAGGAACTAAGACCTATTTATATGTTCATGTACGCGAAAGATGCTAAAGTAATTATTTAGGTTTAGGCATGCTGCATTTTGACATAGCACTCATTTTGAGAATTAATTCTGTGAAGCACTTGACATAAACATGGCATAAATCAAAAAACAAATTTACAAGTAGAACAAGTATTTTCATTACATTTGTCAAAATATAACAACAGGAACACACCTTCAAATCTTCTCAACCCGAAAGAATGATTAGAAGTAATAGCTCATATATACCAGAAAGGCATTCAGCTTGCATTCATATTACTGGAATCTTCCAAATTTATCAACCTTTTACTACAAATGGAGCAGCCGACAAATTCTTAAAGAAAAACCTGCACAAGACCAGAGTTCCAGCCAGATATCACTTAAAATGTCAAAAAGGTAAAGAAACTAAGACCTATTTATATGTTCATGTACGCGAAAGATGCTATAGTAATTATTTAGGTCTAGGCATGCTGCATTTTGACATAGCACTCATTTTGAGAATTAATTCTGTGAAGCACTTGACATAAACATGGCATAAATCAAAAAACAAATTTAGAAGTAGAACAAGTATTTTCATTACATTTGTCAGAATATAACAACAGTGAACCATCAATATCGGCCACTGGTCACACCCAAGGGCTTACAGGCTCAAACCCCACCTCCCTCCGCCCCCCGCAACCCAAGAAAAAGAAAAATGGTGTTCAAACCGCTGATTAATCGACAATGAATGCAGTCGCTCTCTCTTTATTTATTAGTAAAGACCAGAATTTAATTGTAATGGAAAAAAAAATTTTGTTGAAAAGTGAACTATCGGTTAAAAATGTCACCTTGTTGCCCTTAACTGTCTGCTATTTCTTCTTAAAACTCTTCATGATACGAAGAAACGCAGCTCCATATGAGAACATCCATCAAGAGCATTCAATGCCAGAAAATATTACCAGTAATCTCCACATGAGCAAGAACCACATTGAAAATGATGAAACCTATTAGTATCTTTGAGGATGATCTCTCGTGCTGTAATTCTTGAAATGAGCTTTGCTGCAAGATGGCAATCCCCACACATCCGAAGATTCATTGTGATCCTAATTGGCATCTCAGGACAACTACTGATGAGAGCAAAAATGATAGCAAGCTTCTCACTGTGCACCAAAAGGTGGCCCTCCTTGTCCTCTTCTTCCACATCATGGAGAGCAGTTTCAGTCTCAGCACTATAACCAGCCTCCTTCAGCTTTCTCATCAAGACATCCAGCTCTGCATAGATCTCCTTTGACCGTCTGTGTGACCTGTCTCCTATATAAAAGGTGTGAACTTTATTCCCAAGTTGCACAATGCTACATCCAGGTAACTTTTTTATCCCCTTGCTTGCCATAATACTTCTAACCAAAGCAACATCCTTCCATCTTCCAGCTCTAGCATAAATATTAGATAGTAATACATAGTAGCCAGCTTGCTTTGGAACCAATCTGAATAAATAGTCAGCAGCAACCAAACCAATAGACATGTTCGAATGAACTCTACAAGCACCCAAAAGAGCTCCCCATACCCTCTCATTAGGTTCCTGTGGCATCTGTCTGATGACATCATAAGCTTCATCCACTTTACCTGCACGTCCAAGAAGGTCGACCATGCAGACATAATGCTCAATCTTTGGAACCAAGTTATAAAGCTTAGTCATGGAGTTAAAGTAGTGTTTTCCAGCTTCAAGAAGCCCTGAGTAGCTGCAGGCTGAAAGAACGGAAACATAAGCTATGTGATCTGGCTCAAGGCCCAATTCCTGCATTTGTTCAAACAGAGAAATTGCTTCTCGGCCATGCCCATGCATGCCATAAGCTGAGATGATTGTTGTCCAGGATGCAACATCTCTAGTTCTCATGGTACTGAAAACTTCTCGTGCTTCTTTTAGGCACCCACAAGTGGCATACATGTCCATAAGAGCATTCTCCAGGGTCAAATTCGGGCACATATTCTTTTTATTGATGAATTCATGAAGTTGCTTTCCTAGTGTCAGGTCCATCAGATCACGGCAAGCTGGAAGAAGACTTGCTAGTGTAGCCTCATCTGGTTCCATTCCTTGTTTCTCCATGTCCCTAAAAAGTTCCATGGCTTCTGCTGCCATAGAATTCTTCACATATATTGCAATCATGGCATTCCAAGATATCAAATTTCTTCCTTTGATTTCATCAAACATGATCCTTACGAATCCAATGTCTTCAGGTTTCGCATTCGACATAGCATGCGAAACACTTGCCATGGTACCAGCATCAACCCTCGGCCTCTGACGTAGAAACAAAACCCTGAAGATCTGCAGTGCTTGCCCATTCAGACCTCTCTGTGCACATCCAGAAATGATTGCATTCCAGGACACCACATCACGCTTGGGCATTCCATCAAACACCTGTTGGGCATCGACACAACTTCCGCACATAGCGTACAACGTAATGAGAGCGTTCCCGACAAACAAATTTGAATCAAGGCCAACCTTTGTAATAGATCCATGAATCTGGACGCCACCAGAGAGCTTCTCGGAGCAGGAACAGGCCTTCAGCGCGCATGGATAGGTGTAATTATCGGGTTTCACGTCATGGAATCGCTCCATGTCAGAGAAGAGCAGCAGAGCATCCCTGTAACGTCCATAAGCAACGTAGCTGCGTATCATGACGTTGAAGAAAACGACGTTTTTCTCAGAACTTTTGTCGAACACATGACGGGCGCGAGCGGTGTCGCCACAAGCAGCATATGCTCGCATTAGCTTGATCGCGACGGCGGGATCGGAGGAGAGGCGGCGGCGGCCAACGACTTCGGCATGGAGGTTTTGGAGTTCGAAAAGGTTTCGGCATTCATCCACAAGTCGAAGTAAGGCTTTGTCCGAGATTTGTCCAGCGTTCGTGATGCGGCGAAAGAATACGTTGAAGTAGAAGCTGCAGGTGGAGGCTTTCATCAACTTCCCGGGGATGGTGGCCGTTTGATCAGTTTTTGAAAGGTTTTTTACAACAGTGAGTTGGCTTTTTGCATCATAAAAAGTGCTTTTAGGTAAATTTTATAAGCATTATTATTAGATAAATATGAATACAAGCACCACAAGAAAAGTAAACCTAAAATATCCTACATTAACAAGTTGAAGATTAATTATAATTCTTAAAATTTTCTTATTTAGCAAAAGAAGATGTAATTTTGACTTCTAAAATAATACTTTGAGGTATCATCTTATAAATGTCATCTTGCTCATAATATTGGCATGTCTTCTCATAATATAAATCAATCTCTCAATACCTCTTTACATCTAATATATTCCCGCTTTATATCTAACATGATAGCCTTTAGCTTTGAATTTGGTTCGGATCTGATGAGATTCTTCTTGATCATATGTTTGATCAATTATAGTTGAGCTTGTTGACAATGCTTCAATCTAATAGTCAAACTATAAATTGTTATGATTCATAACTTTTGATCTCAAATATTTTTTTTTTTGCTAACTTTGCAGCTCACAAGCTCTATGTGTATAAACCTATGAACAAAATCACCTAAGTGGAAGGCAAAGAGATAAGCTCGCTAGAACCTGCTCAATACAAACTTGCCATATGGGCTTAAGAAAGATGATGCTTGCCAACTTAGCTCGAAGGACTCACGACTAAGTCTAAAGTGGAATGACTAGCTAGCTGAAGAAGGGGACATGCACTTTGGCTCATGAGGGGGTTGCCCAATGATCTCATCGGACTTGACCAATCAACCAATGTTAGAGAGCGAAATGATGTTTACCACCATTCCTAACAACTCCTTGGTACCTAATGACCAACTTCTAATTCGAGTTTATATTTCAGCTACACACCCATCTTATTTTTCATTAATTTTTCTATAAATTTGTTACATATATAGCTTATTATAAGAATATTCCTACAATGATTGATGCTCTACATCCCTATAAATAAGGAATCTTAGAGAAATTTAATGATTTTGAATCACGATGGCCATGTCCTTTCTAGAGATAATAACAATATTATTTGTATAAAGTACTTCATCCATTATCTTTATTGTTTCAAAAGTTATATTATTTATTGCGCTTTAGCTTTGTAGTTCCTCATAACCTATTCTTTTATTTTGAAAAACTTCTGGGCATACTCGCTCACCAGGGTGCTCATATTTTTCTTATAAATGACCATCACCTAATGATCTCCAAGTATAGCTCACACGTAAAAAAATAGACTAACCTAATAATATAATAACTCTAAGAGATGGCTTGACAAAGGTCAAATATAGTGTAATTGTTTTCAAGCCTACAAGGGTCCATGTTGTAGTCAATCTTCTTTGTATTTGACTCTCTACAAACTCAAATGCCTAATATGCTAGATTTGACCCATCTTTCAAGGTAGTTGATCAATATATCTTCTCTTACCATAAAGAACCATTTTCTTTATTTTCCTTGGCAATGCAACATTCATGGCTACAAACTCTTTGTTGGTAGTGGTTTTCAAGGTTTTCTTAGCTTAGCCTTATAGTAATGCTCACTTGAGGAACTAGAGGTAAAATAATTCATGGATTACTTTGTAGTAATCTTAATAGATGAGAATAGAGCTTGAGTTTGTAAAATTCAACCAACACTTGAGAAGTGGACTAGGTTGCCTCTAAATAATGGATCAAGTTGCAGTAATCTTAGCATTCACGTTCTTCCAGGAAATTTTGTTTATCGTTAACCACTGTTCAAGGAACACCAGTTGATTATCTTGCAAAAGTGAAGGAGGAATACTATACTGATTGATTTTCTTGACAAACTTAGGATAGAGTAGGAAATAGAGGCTAGACAAAATTGATCCTCTAACGCACAACTCTCATCCTTTTGGGAACTTTTTTTTTTATAGCTTGAATAAGATGGATCAAGCAATCACCACGTAAAACCAACTAACCCTCAATGATGAGTTATTGAACGGCTTTGTATATTAGAACTAACTTAGTGTTTTGCACTCTTTTATCAAAGCATTATCCATTTGAAAAAATAAAGAAGCTGAGCATGAAAGAGAAGAAATTTAAGAAGTCTAAAGATAGAAGCTTTAGAATTTTAGAGAGAGAACTAGATGGAAAATTTAATGATGTTAATAATGCTAATATATTTATTGTGAAGCTTTTTTACCACTATTGGAGAGTTTAATAAAAGACACTTTCAAAAATTTACTTCTAAATAAGGGCATTAAAATTCAATGAGGTATAATCATTATGGCATACCTTCGAGCCACTATGATGCCTTGATATCTTGCATTGAGTGTGGTTTATAATGAACTAGAAATATTTTTGTGCATAATATCTCATAAGTTGCTCCTTGAGTTGACAAAACCATGAATTAGTAGTTAATTACAATGATCAACTAAGGCCTAACTTGTGGTCAACTATATACAAGTACTTATAGTTGTTCACTCATAAACATAGAGTCAAATTGACACTTAGCAAAATCCAAACATAATATAAATAATATACAATAATATGGGCACGTTATAATGAAGATAAATGAGAAAATACACCATCAAAATATGAAAAATAATTTATATTTATGAGATTGACACAACTAATTCATTAGGTGAATAAGATTATAAGATACTCATGTTTATAGTCTAAAAAAATTAAAACCTTAAGTTTCACTCAATACTTTTTATGATTTGCTTATAATAAAAACATCAAAGAAATGAAAAATAAGATTAGTTAGAGCATCCATGGGTAAGTGTTAGGACTTCACCAAGTGACAGAATGAACTTGCCCACACTAAGGAATTAGTTCAAACTTAGAGACTCTAAACCATTTCAAATGAGGATCACTTTACAATTAGCTCTTAAAGCTCCTTTATAAGGCTATAAATAGCCTCACTTTCAACATCAAAACAACTTATATGGTGGCTATATTTTCTCGAGCTACTTTCGTTCTCATTGTTATAAATTTCATTACTTTTCAAACTCAACCCTAGTCATGAACAATTATTCCCTTATATAGCTAACATCAATATCATATTGGCCACCCTAACTAACCATGCCTAAAATTAGTGTAACCACTTGACCATCAAAACTATATCTAGATCTTTGAATCCTTTAGCATTTTGGTGGGTGGGTGTGTCTATGTGTGTGTGTGTGTGTGCGTGTGTGTGGAGGGGGGGGGGGTGTTGGTTATGGTTAGGGGCTCTGTTTGGAAGGTTAAGTATCCTTAGAGTTGCCAAGAAAAATTATAAATCATCAGGCATCTCCTTATAAATAGCCAAGAAGCATTGGTGCTCTGACATCTTGATTGCTACCGTCTCACCATTGGAAAATGAAGCATCAAGATAGAATGACACCTTGCAGCCTAGAAAAATCTAGTACATGGAGAACAATATTTAAAATTATAAAATAAAGTTACATTTCATTAATACTTTTTCTTGTACTTAGCCCCTTTGTCTTCACAGTGACTTTTTCCTTAAGGGTAGCCACAATTTTTGTGAGTAGTTGTAATTGTTGGGATGCTTAAGAAGATGTTTGAACAACATAATGATTAGATCAATTATAACAGAAATTTTGTCAGCCATTTTCACTTACTCATCAGATTGGGGAACCCCTCATTGTCCTACATTGAGATGATCACTATTTAAGAGATTTTACTAATTCTAACTATGATTAGGGTTGCCTTTGTAACATGGGCAACTACATTAGCCTTCTCACTTACCAAATGTAGTTTGAGTCTCATTTTCCTCCTTTCTACTTCTTTTAAATTTTATCTCTTTCTTATACGATCAATCCTTTTTAAAGATGCCAAACTCTCTTAAATTCGTTCTTTACAAATATTAAGTCATATATAATAAAATGGAAACACTAAAGCATTATAAAAACTCATTGCTTGATGAAGGAGAAATTATATGATAAAGTAATCCATATTGATGTAAAAAACAATGAAAAAATAGTCACATCTATGAAAAAAAATATCAGATTAAATTTTTTAAATAGTTTTATATGATTTTCTTGTGCTCTTTAAATGTTAATTATTGTATTGATATATTATTTCAAGATGGATAAGTAAATGTACTTGACACAGAAAAATGAAAGCTTGGTCAAAGAATAAGGTTTGGTATCAACCTTGCCTCAGTATATCGAATTATTTTCTCATGTTCTTCCTATTTTGTCGTCACTTTCCAAAGATACAACTAGGGAATCAAATATAAAACTCAATTTCAAACTCGCCTATGTGAAAGGCAAGCAAATGATTTCAGAATGCAACTCACCAAAGGATTTCCTAAACAAAATTTTCTTACAACGATTTTGTCTTAAGTTTAAGTGTTGCCTTTACCCAATCATCTCTCTTTCTCTTTGTTATTAAAGCTCAGATACAATACAAGAATAAAATATGATCTAACACTATGACTATTTCTTAAATTTGTAATAGATTTTTGAAATATCTTAATCTGATCCCTTAGCTCAAATTCAACATCATTTTTCACTTCAAAAAAAGTAGTTTCATCTTTATCTCATTTTTATTTTCAAATAGTTGTCCTATTTCAAATTGAATTGATTACAAACTTAAGCTTCAAACATTTTGTCAGTGACTATTAAATTAGAAATACTTCATGTGCTGAACATTATTGATAGGATTCATCCCTTATAACTTATATCTTAAAATATTATTTTTGGCCTCAAAGTGTATATAAATTAGGATATCTCACTCATTTACTAGTTTTAGGTAAATCAAAAAGTGTGCTGATAATCTTCAACAATTTCTTTATTATTAAAGTATTCATATAGTCATCATCAATTGCATCATGTGTGTCCACAATATCATTTATTTCCATATGTGTTATGTCCATGACATCATCAATATCAACAAAAGATGATCGATTGATTGCTATTCATTCATATTTATTTATATAATAATCTATAATTAAAATATTTTTTATGAATAATAAACACATATAATAAAAATTAGTAATGAATGGATAAGGATATCTCATTCAAGAAATAATATCATAAGATGTTAAAATCTTTGCTCGAAAAGAAATCATAAATTATGGCCCATCAAAATGGCATAATACTTTTAGTTTTAATTTAAATTGATTTTATCAATATACTCACACACACACACACACATGTGACTCACACACACACACACACATGTGTGTGTGTGTGTGTGTATGTGTAACTTTGTAAATAAGATTTATATGATCTTCAAGGAAAGAAATAGTTATATTTCAATTCTTTTCATATTATTCCAATAAATTTCCAACTGATATTGCTATTTTCTTTCCATTCTCCTTTACCTAATATAATAATGTTATACTTAATTTGCATTTAAAAATATTTAGCCAAGATATATATTTACAATCCAAATAGTTTGAGTAAGGTGTGAATCATTTTTAAACATTGTTTGACATTGTGTTTTAACCTAGTTAAAATAAGTTTTGAAATTAACTCTAATAAGTTTTAAACAAAGATTGAACACTTAATTGAATAAGTTTCAAATATGATTCAAATAAGAATTGAAGATAACTTGAATACATGTTCGAATGATTGAAAGTAGTATTTTTTATCATTTATCTGTCAATATATTAACTCCATCAAAATGAAAAAATTTATTTAGTTCATGCTTAATTGAATAAAAAAATAAAAAACTTAAAAAATGTAAGGATGCTAATTAAGATTAGGCTTCACCTTCATCATATTATTTTGCTAAATGCATAAATACTAAATGATAGGATGATTAAATTAGGTAGAACATCATCTTCTTATGCATAAAATGAGTATTTTGGTTCAATTTAAATTTTTAATTATATGTCACAAAAATGATAATTTTTATATTATGCCAATTATGGCATTATTAGGCATATAAAGTCAATTTTCCTATTTTTAAATATTTATTCAAAATGAAACATGTTCTTTTTTTTCTTTGAAAAAATAATGAAATAATCTAGAATAACTTATTTATAACTTTAACACTATATATGCAAAAATATATGGACATTAATATTTTTATGTGATTATTTTCTGAACATATCTTTTCTTAAAGTTGAATAAGAAACATACAAAGTGGTTTATGCATTCTTATTTAATGTATATTCATAACCAACTTAGTTGGTTAAAATTTTTTTATTAACTTTATTTTATTCCATTCTTATTAAATTATGAAAGTTATTAGAAATTTATCAATTAATAATAAGTTGGAAAAATCTCTTACATGTGAATAATAAGAAATTTTATAAGGAATGAGTGAAAGCTATGGGACCAAGGTTCTCTCCAAGTTCATGTAGAGAAAACTTAAGTGAAAGGGTAAGTCTCCATATCATGTTATTTTGTTGATTAAATATTGGAATTTTTCTTATAGAAAAGTTTAAAAAGAAATATAATTAAAAGAGACAAGATGTAGGTAGCGATGTCTTTTAACATAAGACAGATTGTGATACACTAATACTTCCTTTGGAAAGCCTTGAATAAAGTCTTTAATGCTCAAAATGATGAGAAGCACTAACAGTCTCTCAAATATATGTGTTAATAAAGTAGTATATGAAATTAAAGTCTATGTATCAATCCCACAAAGAAAGACTTTAATTTCCAATTAATTCAGCATTATAGTTTACTAATAGTCTAATTAGCTTGAAAGAATAACTATTAAGTAAATATCAAAGTTATTAACACTAAACTTTGCAAAAAGAAAATCTTAAGTAATGGTAGTGGAGGATTTTATCAAGTGAATTATTCTCTCTTAGATTAGACCTTAAAATTCTAGGTTTAAGTATGTGACAAAATTATGGGTGAAGATCAAGAATAGGTCTCTTACTTATCTTCTCTCAAGCATCTAAGAAGATTTGAAATAGGTTTAGTATCCTAAATCACATGATTTCTTAAGGATTTTGTATCTTCCTTCACGATTGCACTAACCTAGAAGTATTATCCTTATTCTCCAAAGCAAATGTGAGTTAATCTAAATGTTTAACTAGCCTACTCCTACACAACTACATAACAACACATGTTGACTAATCAATTGGCCAGATTGAGAGCCAACAAAATTTAGAATGTTAAATCATCTTCACTAAGCAATTTTTAGTTTAATCACATCATCAAATTAAACATAATCTTTCCAGATTACTAAATCAAAGAATAAAATAAAACATACTCATTACTCATGCTCTAAATCAATAAAGATAACATTTAAATCATTACACTAATTGAATACAAATTTAAGAAAAGAGATGACCCAATAGAGAACATAAATGCTACCAACGAACTCCTTCCTTCACAAGTATTTAAAGAGTACACAAAGTATCAAATACAACAATGAAGTAAGTAATTTTGTCAGACAAACCCTCAAAGCAATCTCTCCGCTCACAACAAGCTCTAGACTTCTTTGAAGAAAACACTGGAATGCTCCCTACTTCTTTGAATTACAACCCTTTTTATGTCTTAGCCCACCAAATAATGTGGATTAAGATGTCCCAACCATACCATGTTTACTAGCGCTTGGGAGCTTGTTTGGAGCACTCAGGTTTTTTCCCCCTTGGCCATTTCAGGCACATATGTACCAATAATCAGTTCCTTGGTGACATTTGTTCTGACTTCAGATGCCTTTGCACCGAAAACTGGAACCTAGGCATCGTCATCTCTATCATCAGGCACCTAGGTGTCTAACACTAGCCTCTAAGTGCCAATGGCTTTGATGTCAAGTGCCTAGGTGCCCAAATGTGGAGCATCTAGGCTCATGTCGGCTCTAACTCTTGTACAATACCAACTCTTGTACAACACCAACATAGTCCAAACAAAATAGGCACTTTTTGGCCTTTTTTTCTCCTTAAGCTAGCTCCACGTCTATTTCATGTAAAACATAACAAACTTACATTTCACAAGCATAAATATAATATGGATGGTGAAAAATTTTGCTGATAAAAAAATATAAGAAAGTACATCACATATTTCATGTATATCAAATTCTCAAAAACTAAAATATTACTTACCCTAAAGTAATTTCAAAATCTAGAATTTAGAATATAAAAAGTTTAGGATAATCTATTTACTAAGGAATTCAATGATTTCTAATACATTTGTAATTATATAGATTAAAATGCTTGGGCTTCTCCTTTGGATAGAATTTTCAGAACAACTTCCTCATAACCTATTTTAATTATAACTAGTAGTAGACCTATATAATTCATTTTAAATTATTTATGTGAGATTTTACTATCATAGAACTAATACTTCATACATAAAATCTAGTTAGCTACAAAATTAAACAATGTTAATTCCATTACTATATTTCTAAATACAAAATTTTAGGAAGAAGTTACTAAGTTGTTGATCATTTGACTTATATAAGAAAGGTTTATTAGTACCAATTTTTAATTTAAGCTTAACCTCAAGCTTCTCTTTATATGTATGTTCCTAATATTTTTTCTTTTTTCTCTTAGAGCATGAAAATTTTTTATTTGCTTTGTTATTTTTTTCTTTTATTTTTCATGGAGGATTATTATATATAGTTAAACTTTTTCTGATGATTTTGAAGACTGATCATATCCTAAGCTAAATTTTTATTTTCTTCCCAACTTTCTTCGAGTTTATAGTTTAAAAGTTACTAAATTAAAATTTAATCTTTTAAGCGAATAGTTTTTATAAAGTTGAACTATTAATTCTATAAATAATCATTACTCCAATAAGAAATTATGATAGATTAAATAGATTAGGAATTGCTATAGTTATTAATCACGTATTAGTAAGTCACTAAGCCTATTCAATCTTTTCATAAATTTCACATCACTTTAATCTAAATGATTTACTTATTACTAAAATTCACCAATATCCTAATCAACATTTGCTCATTATTTGTATAAATTCTAAAATTTGATTTCTACATCAAAAATTACTCAAGTTATCCCACCAACTTCCTTTTTAAACTATTCTTAACATGAAAGAACATGAAAAAATAATTCTAAAACATATTGAAGTATCACATGTGTAAATTGACACTATTAAATATGAATCACATAATAGGAAAATGTGAATATTCAAATAGCCATGAATAATGAAAGTTGCACATCTCATATCTATTGAGTCAAAATAAACATAACATAAGTTTTGTCCACCACATAACAAATATATTATAAAATGATAACTTTCACAGAACAACACTCAACATAACACAACTAAGATAGATATAAAATTTAAATAAATGACAACAGTAGAAATAACATCCAAGTAGCTAAGTTAGGAAGAACTAAATAATCTCTCCTACTCCTTTCCAACATCATCCTCATCGTCTTCTGTATACAATAATTCTAAATAGCTCTCTCTCTTGTAATACCACTCACATTAGGGGAAGGTAAGAGTTTAGCCAAAATAAAATGATGTTAAGCTTTAGACTCGACATTCAGTGTAGTGGTAGAGAAATTATTCTTTCTATTATCATGTGCCTACCATGAACCATGATCGTTGATAAAAAAATTGATGATTTCATGAAGATTAACATCAAAAGGAATTAAACCTGAGTACATATCCTAAAAAAAATCAAGTGGATCAAATAATGGATTGATTTTGGTGGAGCAAAAATCAACCTGCTTCCATCTCACAAAATCTTTCTCCCCTTCATGCTCCTTTAGATTGGCATAAAATCCTCTTTCAATGATTATCACTTTAACCTTGATTTCATAACAAAATATCTCCCATAACTCTCTGTGATTACACTCTTTTTTCTTTCTCCTAGCTCAATAAATCCTCTCTCAAGTATGAACTTGTTCAAGGCAAAAAAATAATTATATTGCTCTTTAGCTTTTGCATTAACAAACCTTTTGGATTCAAAAGAAATTTTCTTCTTCCACCTTTAGTTATCAGGTCATGAAGTTGAGTTTGAAAATAAAGGGAATTAGTTAAAGAAATTGATACACAAAAAATATATGCATTTTTAGACCATATTTTATACTCATTTTTGGTGATATTGCACTTTAAAGGAAGGTATTTTTCATGTTTTATTGTAGATTGTTGATTTTTAAGACTTGGAGCAAAAAGGATGAAATTTGGAGCCAAAATGGAGTTTTTGAAAAAATTGTACAGCGCCGACGGCGCTAGAGAACATGGATTTAATTAAATGTCCATTGGCACCATCAAAATGCATTTAATTTAATTAAAATCCATGTTAAAATGCAGCGTCGTCATTTTTAGGGATGTATTGTTGGGTGTAGAATTTATAAATTTTAAAATGCATTTAATTAAATGTCAACATGGATCCAATTCTACATGGATTTAATTAAATGTCGTTGGACAGAGAACATGTATTGTTGGGTGTAGAATTGGAGATTTTTAGGGTGACAGACTAAAATTCTCAATTCGATCTTAGTGTTTAAGAACTAAAGCGAGAGTTAGCCTTTAGGGGAAGGGAAGTAGGAGCCAATATCCTCCTAGCCTAGCCACAGATTTAGGAACTAAACCTAAGATTAACCAATAATTTTCTATAACACTGAATCAGGGTAGAGAATTAAAACTGCTCCTATTTGGCACAATAAAAATTTAGACCAATTATTTCATCACATTTCACCAAAAACGCATTGTAGTGGGAAATAGCTTTTTCATATTAGAAAACTTCAACACATAAACATAGTTTAGTAGTTACTGTTTTAAACTTTGCATTTAAATTTTGCTAGTAGTTAATAATGTAGTTTTGATAGTATCTTAAACATTCAAAATTAGTGACAGTAATTTTATTTTATTTATATGAATTTCTTAATTAATTTATCATTTCAATGTTAAACCTTCCTCGTGGAATTGTTATTTGGACTTAAATAAAAAAGTCTTATATTACTTGATAACGATACGTATACTTGTGTATAATCCCAATATTAAGTGTTTAATGTTATTATTCAGAAAATACCCAATCAAGATTTTGGCACCTATAAAGCGATGTGAACTTTATAAAGTTTACACAACTATAAATTCATTGAGATCAAGTTTTTGGCGTCGTTGCTGGGGAAGGTAATGGTAAATTAAATAGATTTAGTAAATTAGGAAATTTAGAAATAAAATATAAAAATATCAAAACAATATATAAAATCAAAATATATATATATATATATATATATATAACTATATTTAAGAGTATTTTTAAGAAATTTTTCTTTCCTTATTATATTTGTTTATGCGAAATATTGGATCTTAAGGTTTAGTACCTTACGATTCAGAATTAGAACGTACTATTAAAAAAAAAATAAAAAATAAAAAAAGAAGTTAAAAATTTGAACAAAATGGCGGATAACTTAGATAATCAAATAAATGAAAATCGACAAAGACCCTCAAAATATTATGCTAATCCGACAGCAGATGAACTTCATTCAACTATTCAAAATCCTGATATTGCTATTAATTCATTTGAGCTTAAACCTGCTATTATCCAAATGATACAAAATAAACAGTTTGAAGGAACACCTACTGAAGAACCTAACTTACATCTTACTTGTTTTCTTGAAATATGTGCTACTTTTAAATATGATGGAATGTCTAATGATGTTGTTAGGCTTAGACTTTTTTCTTTTCCATTAAAGGATAAAGCTAAATCTTGGTTGTGAACTATTCTCAAATTGCTGTTATTTTTAAAAAAAGATTGATCAAATTGGAGTGAATTTTCTCAAATACCACAAGTATTAGAGAAAATTCACTAGGGCAGATAATTGATGCTCAATCATCTGGTGAAAATTTAAATGCTATAAATAATCAAAATAATAATCCATATTCTAACTATTACAACCCTGGATGGAAAAATCACTCTAATTTTAGTTGGAATAATTATAACAATTCAATGAACCACTCAGGAAATTTAAATAACCAAGGAAATCCTAATTATCGACCTTATTATCCTCCTGTATTTAACTCAAACCCTAACCCACAAGTTAAGGAAAAGAAGTTGACGATGGAAGAAGTAATGTTGAATTTAGGAAATCATACAAAATCAAGGGGCTACTATTAGAAATACTGAAAATCATTTAGGACATATTGCTACTACACTTAGTAACAGACCTTCTGAAAATCTTCCAAGTACTATGGAAGTTAATCAAACGATCAAAATAAGGAGCAAATTAAAGTTATTCAATTATGAAGTGGAAAAGAAGTTGAAACAAGAATCTAAAGAGAAACTGAATTTGATGAGGAGAAGGGAGAGATTGAAAGTGATAATGAAAATGAACAAATACAAGCTCCCTTAGAAAAACCATTACCTCCGTTTCCTCAACGGCTGAAGCAGAAGAATAAAGACAAATAATTTACAAAATTTCTAAAATTCTTAAAAATTTAACGATAAACACTCCTGTCATTGAGGCTTTGGAACAAATGTCAAGTTATGTGAAATTTATGAAAGATATACTAAACAAGAAAAGGAAGTTTACAGATCATGAGACCGTTGCACTCAGTGAAGAGTGTTATTATTCAAAAAAATCTTCTTGAAAAATTAAAAGATCCTGGTATTTTTACTATACCTTCTGCAATTGGTGAAAAGTTTTTGGAAAAGCCTTATGTGATTAGGGAGCGAGTATCAATCTTATGCCTTTATCAATTTTTAAACGTTTAAATTTTGGAGAGATTTCCCCTACTACTATAACTCTTTAGCTAGCTGATCGATCAATAACTTATCCTAAAGGAGTTATAGAAGATGTATTAGTAAAAGTGGATTTTTATTTTTCCTGTAGACTTTATAGTATTAGGTATGGAGGAAGATAAAGAGATTCCTATTATTTTGGGAAGACCATTTATTGTATCAGGGAGAGCTGTGATAGATGTGAAAAAAAAAGAAAATTAATAATGAGAGTGAATGATCAAGAAGTAACATTTAATATTGCAAAACCTATGAAATATCCTGCAATAGAAAAAGATAATGAATGTTTTAGGATGGAAGTTACTGATTATCTAAGTAATGAGCAATTTAAGAAAGTGTTAAAAAAAAAACTAAGGCAAGAAGAATTTAGTGAGAATGACAATGAAATAAAAGAAGAAAATTTAGATTATATTCAGGATAAATTTGAAACTTTAAATTTGTTGGAAAATGATAATAAAAATCTTATTCCTTCAAATATTGAACCACTTGAACTTGAACCAAAAGTATTACCTGCACATTTAAAATATGTATTTTTAGGAGATTCATCTACATTGCCTGTTATTTTATCTTCTAAGCTAACTGAAATTCAAGAACAAAAATTAATAGAAATGTTGAAAAGATATATAAAGGCTTTTGGATGGACTTTAACAGATATCAAAGAAATTATTCCTTCAATTTGTATGCACAAAATTCTATTAGATGATCAATAGGAACCTAAAGTTGATCCTAAGAGGAGATTAAACCCAATAATGAAAGAAGTTGTTAAAAAAAATCTTAAAATGGTTAGACGCTAGAATTATATATTCTATTTCAAACAGTGCTTGGGTGAGTCCAATTCACTGTGTTCTAAAGAAAGAAGGAGTGGCTGTTGAAGTAAATGAGAAAAATAAATTAATTTTAATAAGATAAGTTACTGGTTAGTGAATTTGTATAGACTTTACAAAATTAAACATGGAAACCAGGAAAGATCACTTTCCTTTACCCTTTCTAGACCATATGTTGGATAGATTGGCTGGAAACAAATATTACTAATTTTTACATGGATATACTGATTATCATCAAGTTCCAATTGCTCTTGAGGATCAAGAGAAAACAACATTTATAAGCCCTTATGGAACATTTGCTTTTCGTAGAATACTTTTTGGACTATGCAATGCACCTGCGAAATTTCAAAGATGTATGATGTCAATATTTAGCAATTTGTTGAACATGGAATGAAAGTATTTATGGATGATTTCTCTATATTTAGGACTTTATTTGAATTATGTTTAAATCATTTAGAAAAAGTTTTAGAATTATGTGAAAAAATCAACCTAGTACTAAATTGAGAAAAATGTCAATTTATGGTTGCAAGAGGAATTGTACTTAGACATAAAATTTTTGAAAATAGCATGGAAGTAGATCTTGCAAAAATTCAATTTATTGAAAAATTACCACCTCCTACTATGTTTAGAGGGGTAATGTTTTCTAGGACATGCGGGTTTCTACAGGCGTTACATAAAAAAATTTTCAAAAATAACTAAGCCATTATGCCAACTTTTAGAAAAAGATAGAAAATTTGATTTTAATAAGGTATGCATAAAAGCATTTGAATTATTAAAAGAAAAATTAATTACTACACCTATAATAGTCTCACCTGATTGGGAGAAGCCATTTGAAATAATGTGTGATGCGAGTGATTATGCTATTGGAGCTGTTTTAGGACAAAGACACAACAAAGTTTTTAAAGTAATGTATTATGCTAGTAAAACTCTAAATGATGCTCAAATTAAGTACACTACTACTGAAAAAGAGTTATTAGCTAATGTCTATAGCTTTGATAAATTTAGACCTTACTTGGTTGGAACCAAATGTATAGTGCATGCAGATCATTCTACTGTCAAATACTTGATATAAAGAAAGATGTTAAACCAAGATTAATTAGATGGATACTTCTATTGCAAGAGTTCGTTTTATTGTAGTTGATAGAAATGGAAATGATAATCAAATAGCTAATCATTTGTCTAGACTAGAAAAATAAATATTAACTAATTTTGCAAATAAAATTTTAGAAAATTTCCTGATGAACAATTATATAATATTGATGAAAAAAATATACCGTGGTATGTTGATATAATAAATTATATTGTAAGTGATATTCTATCACCAGATATTAAGAATCATCAATTAAAGAAATTTATATGATTCAAAATTCTATTTTTGGGATGACCCATATTTATATAAATAATATAAAGATCTAATTATTAGAAGGTGTGTGCATTATGAAGAAACTTAACAAATAATTGAAAGATGTCATGATTCTGAATTTGGAGGATATTTTGGAACAAATAGAACTGCAAATAATTTTGCAAGCTAAATTTTATTGGCCTTCTCTTTTTAGAAATATTAATGAATATATTAAAACATGTGATCGATGTTAGCGAGTAGGATATATTTCTAGAAGAAATAAAATGTCTCTTAATTACACATTGGAAGTTGAAATTTTTTATGTGTGGGGATTAAATTTTATGGGACCATTTATGCTTTCATTTGAAAATTTATATATATTACTTGTTGTTGATTGTATGTCCAAATGGATTGAAGCTGTTGCTATACCTAAATGTGATGCTCAGAGTGTTTCTAAGTTTTTTTAAAAAAATATTTTTACAAGATATGGAATGTCGAGAGTAATTATTACTGACGGAGGATCCCATTTTAGAAATAAGAGAATCGAGAGATTAATTTAAAAATACGATATTATGCATAAATTCTCTACTGCTTATCATCATCAAACTAACGGTCTACCAGAGATCAAATCGTGAAATAAATCAAATTTAGAAAAAGATGTAGACCCTTATAAATTGGATTGGTCTGCTAGACTAGATACGACTTTATGGGCATACAGAATTGCTTATAAGACTCAAATTGGAATTTCCTCATATAGACTTATTTTTGGAAAAACATGCCACTTACCTGTAGAATTTGAGCATTTTGGGCTATTGAGGAATTTAATTTTAATCTAAAAGATGTTGATGATAAAATATTATTGCAACTTAATGAACTTGAGGAGATTAGAAATGAAGCATATGATAATACAAAAATCTATAAAGAGAAAATGAAAATATGACATAATCAAAAGATTATTAAAAAGGAGTTTGAATCTGAACAAAAAGTTTTATTATATAATACAATATTAAGATTATTTACAAGAAAACTGAAATCCAGATGGTTAGGACCATTTAAAGTGATTAAATTCTATCATTATGGAACTGTTGTAATTAAAGATCCTAAAATTGGAAAGATATTTAAAGTTAATGGCCATCGATTAAAACATTATTATGAAGGACACCTACCACAATTTAAAGAGGTTTTGATGTTAAGTCATTATGATTAAATAATGGTATGTCGGGCTGAAGATGTTAAACCAAGTGCTTTGTGGGATGCAACCCATATATAAATCTATATATATATATATATCTATTTTTTAATAAATGTGTTTATGTATTAGGAAACAATAGTATTTTTAAGTCCTACACAATTTTATGTATATCATGAATTAAGACAAATATTGGTATTGGAGGAAATTTGAAATCAAATTGAATAAAAAAAATTTCAGACGCGAATTTGGCCTCTTGCGCTGACATTGCCCAAGTAAAGGACCATGGTGCTGAGAGCACCAGCGGGAGCGCCGNAAAAAAAAATAAAAGACGCAATTTTGGCCTCTGGCGCTGACGACACTAGGCTATATAAACCATGGCACCGACAGCGCCATCGAGAGCGCTAACAGTTCCGAGAGCAGTTTCACGTGTTCAGTACGAATGCGACGGACATTAACTGGATTTCACTCCTAAATAATCATCGAGAGTTGTTTTTAAAGGATTAAAAACTACCTTGGACAACCAGAAACTTCCTAATTTCAAATTTCATGGCTTTCAATTCCAGAAATACTTCAAGGTATGGAGTTTTCAATAGAAGAAAGTTTATTAATTTTGACGTGCAGAGATTATAAGACAAATTCATTACAAAAAAGAGATTCATCATGAAGAGAGGCTTTATTAATTGTGGATTGAGTAATCTAAGTTCACAGATTGAGAAAATCATTGTACAGAGGCGTTGGAAAATTCTATGCTACACTATGGTTGCAGTTGTTGTACCAGTGGTAAAAGAATTCTATACTAAATTACATGGAATTACTCAAGGAGTCATCTTCATTTGAGGTAAGGTCGTACCATTTACTCCTGCTCGAATTAATGATTTGTAGATGATAAAAAACATTCCAATATGTCATTATACAAATTTTATCCTAACGAGAGATATGGTGCAAGATGTATATAATTTTTTGATGAATGAAAATGATAATTGGGAAATCAGAGATGAGGGATATGTTACTTTCTCTGCGTCGCTGCTTAATCCAATATCAAAATAATGACATTTCTTCATATCTGCAAATTACTCACTATCATGAAGATTACTAGAGTTATAAGAGAAAGTGTCATTTTAAACTATTGCTTTAAATGGAAAAGCCTATTGATGTCTGATCAATTATTTTCAAATATGTTATGGGTATTATTATGAATGGGTTGATATATGGACTTGGGTATCCTTCCAAAATTTTCTTACTTTGCAGTTAATCTCAAGTGCCATATGAACGTTGAGAGAAAGTATTATTACCTTGGGAGCCCATAATTCCTATTGATGATAATTATATTAGGAATAGAAATGAAGCAATATATATTATTTTGGATCATTCATCACATGCTTCAACACCATTAATGCCACAAACATTTTGAAGTTCAATAGCTTTGGAGAAGAAAATGAGGAAAATAGAAAGAGAACTTCAGAGTATTAAGAATGCAATATGAAATCTCAACTACCTTTTTGATCACCTAGATTGGAGGATGAAGGAGAACTTTGATCATACTGGAACAACTGAAGCAGGACTGGTGGATCGATGAAAAATTGACTGATCAATTTCCGTACCGACCCTTCTACAATTTGTACGTCCATTACCAGTCTATGGGAGATATTAGAGGAGGAGAAAGTATGAAAGATGAAGCAGAAAAATTGAAGAAGTTAGACTCTCTACTACTTTAAAGTAATTATGTATTTAATGTGATTGTGTGGATTTGATTTATTTTACTTTACTTTGCTTTAGAATTCTATTGACTTTGATTGTGTGTATAATTTTTTGTCAACATTCTAGTGTTATGGCTTGATTTTGACGCTAATTATAATTTAGTTTGTTATATGGATGTGGAAATATGACTAGAAAAATTTATTTGTAAAAAGTGTGTTTTCATATATAAAAGTTAGTTTGATGTTGTTTGTGAAAATACTTGTTTTTGAATTATTTTAAGATGAAAATTAGTGTTCAAAAAGACTAAATAGACTTTGGAGTAGATTGGAAGAAAATCAAAATTTGTGAAAATAAAAAAATGGATTTTGTGGCCACTGACGCCGACGACACCGGCATGAGCGCCGACAGCGCCCTTGATCAGAAAACCGCCCAAACAACTTAAAATTTCACAATTTACATAGTAAAATGCCATTTTTACCTTTTAGTCACCTTCAACCTCCGGTTTTTGCACCTAGGGCTTGTTATTGCTTGGATTTGAGCGATTTTAAGGCAAATGAAGTTCAGATTTTATCTTCTCTAGGTCAGAGCTACACTTTGAACTTAAAATAGTTTATTTTCACCAAGTATTTATCTCACATTGCCGAGATCTAAAATTTTGAAATTTTTTTAGAAGATTTTGAGAAAATCCTTTGGTCAAGTACTCTTACTTAGTAGATTTAAGTTTGAAACATTCCACATTGTGATTTTCAGAATTTTTGGGAATTTATTTGGATTTTATCAAATTTTCGTAGATTACCATGGCACCAAGAATGAGCAAAGGAAAGAGAAAAGAGGATTTTAATGATCAAAATTTGTCAATTACAAAGCCAACATTTGCTTCAATAGTCTACTCACAACTAAAAAAATAATTTTGGATCGAGGATTTAAAAATCTGGGTGGAGAAGTCGAGAGAATAATCAATGCTCTACTGTCGAGGCTATTACTGGTGTAGTGATTGAGTTCTATGCCAATTTTTAGGAGACTTCTGAAGACTATGTGTTTGTTTGTGGGAAAATGATGGAGTGTACTCCAAGGAAAAAATGAATTTTACTAATTAGAAGATGTGTATAGCTGACAGTACAAATCATTTTCAGCTATAAATGAGACCTTAGATGAAGTTATTTTATTTCTTACCGATGGAAGAGGAGCTTGGAAGGTGAAGACTAATGTTAAGGTAAAGTTTCCTCTTTCTATGTTAATTGTAGTATGTAAGGCCTAAAACTACCTTTTTTCTGGTAGAATGATACCAACAAATCATCATAGTGAGGTTACAAATGATAGAGTCAACTTGAACTTCTGTATCTAGCAGATGAGAAGGATTAATGTAGGTTCTATTATTTATAAAAACACTAGATCTATTGGTTTGGGAGAGACTACTAGTGGCTTAGCACACCTTGTCGTGATCTTCACACTATGCGAACAGGCAGGAGTTGATTTTAGAATGGATGAGGAGAGGATTGAACCTCTAAAACTTGTTGGATGGAGATCTGAAAATAGGACTAGAGATATTCCTTCTACTTTAAGTACTACTTCTAGTACCCCTACTATCTAAGAACTTATGGAGCAGATGATGATATAATAGAGAGATATCTTGAGAATGAAAAGTAGAATGGAAAATATGGAGGCTAGAAATGCACACAATGATGACTTGACAAGATAAAAGTTTGAATATGATGTTGCTTATGCTGATGTGATGGTCAGATACATGAGGGGTGATCACTCAGTTCAGTTCCCTACTCACCTTGTTTTCGCCAATATCAACAACAAAATATGGATGTGGAAGAAGAAGAAGAAGAAGAAGAAGATGATGATAATTGGTGATGCTTTAGTTAGATTTTTATTTAGTTTATGTGTGGTTGTAATTTATTGTTAAGACTGTTTGTTTTTAGAGTGTAACACTTTATTTTAAATGTTATATTGTATTGTGAACAATAGATTTGTGAAACTATTTTTACATTAGAAACCATTTTAGTACTGTTGTTATTTTTTAGTACTTTTGTTGGATGTATTTGTGGTTAAATCTTTCTCAGCAAATTTTTACATGTATTATGTGTTATTTAATATTTTAAGTCTTGTAACTTTTCATATTAGCACCTGCAATATTTTAGAGTTAAGTTTCAAAGCAGAACCTTCAACAAGTAAGTCTTTTCATTATGTATTAAATGTTTTCTTTCACCCTTTATTTTTTCAGTTTTTCATGCTAAATCTTTTAAAAAAATTTAGTTTAGAGGGGAAAGAAAAATTTCTTTTTAAAGAAAAGAAACTTAATTTTATTTGTCCTCAATTAGCTATATTTTCAAAGTATTTTAAAGCTTAAGTAAAAACTTTCAAGAATAAAGGTTAATTTTAAAAGATTAAGATATTTGGTAGGATAAAATAAAACTATGTTTTTCGATTGTAAGTAAAAGAACTTGTATGTTTGAAGTATTAAAAATCTTAGGGATTCATGTAAGAAGAAAAGAATGAAACTTTATGAAAAATCTTTAAAGCTAGTATAAATTTATAAAGTGAAAGAAGGTACAAAGTTTTTAACTTTAAGAAGAAGAAAGTGAAGTACAAAATCATTAAAGGCTATCCAGATATAGTAATCCTCACATAAAAAAAGAAGAAAAAAGAAAAAAAGATTAAAAATGATCCTGAAAAAGAAAAGAAAAAGATGTGAGGATAAGCTTGAGGAGATGCCTAATTAAAAATTGGCTTCACTTGAATCAACTTAAAGAAGAAGGCTTGGCTAAATTTCCTAAACTTATATTTAAGTATAAGAATATTTACTAGTAAAGTTTCATGAAGTTCCTTTTCATATGGATATTCTAAGTGGCTTTAATAATATTTACTAGTTTTTTCATATGGATAATCTAAGTGGCTTTAATATAAATAATTTGCAATTTTCCTTGAAAAGAATTGAGAATCAGAAATCTTAGACTTGACTGCTAGATATTTTTATACCTTTAATATTAACTGGAGTTATTTTACATTTTTCTTAAGTTATGTTATTGTATTTAATGGATTAAATATAGAAATCTAGAAGTTAAAAGCTTTTTCATGAGTCATATTTTTATGTAGTAAATGAGTTACTTGAGGACAAGTAACATTTAAGTTTGGGGGATTTTGATACCCCAAAAATATATGCATTTGTAGACCCATATTTTAAACTCATTTTTAGTGATATTGTACTTTAAAGGAAGGTATTTTTCATGTTTTATTGCAGATTCTTGATTTTTAGGACTTGGAGAAAAAATAATGAAATTTGGAGTCAAAATGGAGTTTTTGAAAAAATTGTTCAACGACGACGGTGTCAGACTGGGTGCTGATGGCGTCGTTTGACAGAGAACATGAATTTAATTAAATGGCCACTGGCACCAGCGACGCCAGTGTCGGTGCAGACCCTATTTCTAGATGATTTAACAAATTTGAATGCTTTTTGACGAGTTTTTGGATACGCTTATTGGAAAACCGACCTTAGGCTCTATTTTGAGCTGAAATTGATCAGAAAAGACTCTCTTCGTACTCCTCCACTCACTTTTGGACTTTCTTCTCATATCTTCACCCCCTTTCATGCCACTTTGCATTCTTCCACACCATTCCACACCATTAGTCATTTATTTTCTTTATAGTTTTGAGTTTTTGTTGTGAGTTTAAGTGTGAATTTTTCTCTGAGAGTGTTGGAGAGGAAGAGAAGTGAGAGATTTCTTCTTCCTACATTTCCTAAGAGAGGCTATAAGGGATTTGCGTTGAGAAAGAGTTTAAGATAAGTGTTGTTTGCTTATTATTGTTGTATGAACTTTCTTTTATGTATGAAATTTATGTTTTGTTGTATCTTTCTCATGAAATCTGAGTAGTTAGCTTTATCTTTCTCTCTACTCTGAGATATTGTGAAATGAAGAGGTAATTTGGATGTGTCAATGTTAAAATATAAAATAAATTGTGATGGTTTTTCGACTTCGCTCTTAATTTACTTTTTGATTCAACCAATTGAATTGTTAAAATATGTTGTGAAATATATGATCTGGGAAAGGGAGTATGAGTTCTACAACAGAGTGAGAATCAATATAAGTCCATGAAGAAGTATTTCGTTTATGGAATTAAGTGCAAATAAACAAAAAAATATATATTATTGGGTATAGAAATGGAGATTTTTAGGGTGATAGAATAAAATCCCCAATTTGATCTTAGTGTTTAAGAACTAAAGTGAGAGTTAGCCTTGAGGGGAAGGGAAGTGGGAGCAAGTATCCTCCTAGCCTAGCCACAAATTTAAGGACTAAGCCTAAGATTAGCCATTAATTTTCTATAACACTGAATCAGTGTGGAGAATTAAAATTTCTCATATTTCGCACAATACAAATTTAAACCAATTATTTCATCTCATTCACCAAAAAAGTCATTGTAGTGGGAAAGATGCTTTTTCATATTAGAAAACTTCATGACATAAACATAGTTTAATAGTTACTATTTTAAACTTTGCATTTAAATTTTGCTAGTAGTTAATAATGTAGTTTTGATAATATCTCAAATATTCAAAATTAGTGACAGTAATTTTGTTTTATTTCTAAGAATTTCTTAGTTAATTTATCATTTGAAATTTAAACTTTCCTCGTGGGATCGATATTTGGGACTTAAATAGAAAGTCTTATATTACTTGATAAAGATGCGTATACTTGCGTAGAATCTGACCAAAGGAAAATATGTTGAGATTTTCATACATATTTCATACTATTTTTGATGATATTGCACTTTAAAGAAATGTATTTTTGATATTTTATTGCAGAAATGATGAATTAGGGTCATTGGAGCAAAAAGATGCAAAAATGAGCGAAATTGGAGCGAAAAGGACCAAAATGTGAAGATTTGAACTAGGCCATTGACGACACCGCCGACGGCGAGAATTTCCCGAGACTACAGGACAAAAATTATCTAGAAGCCCGCCGACGGCGCCCCCGAGTCTGCCAACGGTGAGATCGACGGTTATGCCTCCTCAAGCTTTGGATGAGGCCAAATTTTGAAGGGATGCTTAGGCAACTCTTGGGAAAGCTCATCTACAACTTTAAAAGAACATTTTGGTAGAAAATAGAAGAAGTTTAAGGAGTCTAAAGAGTGCTAGAGGCCTTGGAGGTTACCATTAGTGTATAGAATTTCCATTAGGAGAAGAGAGGAGGTATTCTAGGAAGTCTAAAGTGTGCTAGATGCCTTGAAGGTTACCATTAGAGTATAACAGTTGTGAGGAATTCTTTGAGAGATTGTAAGAGTGGAGGGAAAGTGAGAGATTTATTCCTCCTTGCTACTTTGAAGAGGAATTCTGTGTGTTATAAAGAAAGGAAGAGATTCAGAGGAACTTCAAGGAGTGTTCTTGGGGAGAAATTAGAGATAAGTTATTTACTTGTTGTAGTTTGTATGACTTTGATTTTATATATGAATTCCAAGTTTTGTTGTGTTTTCCCCATGAGTTCTGAGTAGTTTTCTCTGCCTTTCTCCTTATCTCGAGATTTGTGAAATGGTGATTTGAAGTGGTGAAGCCACGAAAATGTTTACGAAATTGTGATGATCTTTTCACTTCGATCTTAATTTACTTTCAATCTGGTCAATTGATTTGTTAAAATATGTTGAGTTTTACAACTAAAGTGAAGATTACATCCAAGATTCAGGGAGGTCAAAGCCCTTGGAAGTTGGGTGCAAATAAATAGGGAAATAATATTATCGGGCGTAGAATTGGAGATTTTAGAGTGACAGACTAAAATCCCCAATTCGGTCATATCGTTTGGGTGTTGATGTGTAGATGTTAGCCCTCAGGTGAGGGGAATGTGGGAGCTCTGAAGTGAGAGCCGGTATCCTGCCAGCCTAGCCGCAGAATTAGTAACCAAGCATAGGATTAGTCAATGTTCTTTATGCCTGGACCAAAGGTGTACAGAATTAATAACCAAGCATAGGATTAGTCAATGTTCTTTATGCCTGGACCAAAGGGTAAAGAATAGGAATTCTAATTGGCACAATATAAATTGAACTAACTCATTTCATCCATTCACTATAATTTCTTGACAAGGAGAAGATGTTTTCTTATATATTGAATATCACAATTACACCCTTCTTTCTATCATTAGTTACTTATTAGTTATTAAAATTATCTATTTATTTCAATTTCCTATTAGTGACAGATAAACATATTGAAGGTTGTTGTTGTGATTAAAGTCTTGCTTTTCTAAAGTCTTAGTCCGTAATTCCAAACAACTCCCTGTGGGATCGATATATAGGACTCCATTAGAGCCCTATATTACTTGAACGATACATATACTTGCATTGACAAATTTAACTTTAACATTATTGAATATTATAATTATACATCTTAACCAAATCAGACACAACTATAAAGTCGCGATCAAGTCTTTGGACATAGTTGCTGAAAATTAAATCTTCTAGTATCATCATCAAATTCTTGTGTTTGTCGATTACAAAAAAAAGTCGGTCAGAATCCCAACATTAAGTGCTTAATGTTATTATTGATAAAATACTCGATCAAAATTTTGGAATCGTTATAAAGTGGATTCAACTTTATAAAGTTTACACAACTATAACTTCATCAGGATCAAAAATGAGAAAATTAGATTGGGTAAGAAAAAAAAAGAAAATGAGAAGATTGATGATAGTTTTGAAAAAAAATCTCAACTATAAGCTAAGAAACTTAGTTTCTCTTCCTCCTTCTCCATCTCTTTCAACTTTGGGTTGCAAGTGTGTGGTTGGAAGGGCTTAGGCCAAGGGTTATCTACTTAAAATAAAAATTTAAGGGTCAGCACACCATATAACTACCAAACAACCCCATCACTTTCAGGATCGAGCATCTAGGTTCTAGATGAGGAGCCTAGGTTTCTGCTATTGGATAATGCCTAATCACTTGGTGTGGTGTCTAGGAATCTTCCAAAGGGTAGAACCTAAGCACTTGGTGTGGTGTCTAGGAGCCAATCAGTGAACATCACCTAAGCACTTAGTGTAGAGCCTGGTGTTGAATAATTTCAAGCAAAAAAACACAACCTCTCTCTAAACATCAAACCAAATTAAATAAACCTAAAAAAGAAATAAATAGAAAACTGACGTAAAATATAATCCTTGCTTTGCCTACCAAGAAGCGTTTGGCTTAGTGTTCTCAGCTAGCCAATACTAGTTTTAACTTTTAGGATGATCAAAAGTTTGGTTCACTCTAAGTTCAATTTTATCTCAACCTTGATATAACTTCAATTTTTGGTCATTAACTATAAAAATATGGGCAATGTTTATATTTTCTATATTGACAACACCAAATTAAAGAAAATACTTTCACTACAGTAAATAGTCCTAACCAACTAGACTTTAGTATTCTTGGAAATAATTATAATTGAGAATTGCATATTAAAACATCCTGTCAAGGTGTACAATATTTTCTAAGGAGCTTCTAATTATGTTCATTCTTCATTTTCTCCTTATAAATTCTTGCATTTTCATAAGCTTCCTCTCAAATGTCTTCTAATTTATGCAGTTATAACAATCCTTTCTCTATTGAATTTTTCAAATTATAATTAAATTCTTTGACAGGTTAATAGGCTTTATGCCTAAATCAATGATAAATAATAAACTTTTCTAAAAATTAGCCTTTGAGGGGATATTCTAATGGGCATCGGGTCTCAAAGACCAATCCTTTTTATTAATCTTAGCAATTTTTTCCAGAATTTTCTTAATTGCTCTATTGGACACTTTTGATAATTTACTATTTTAGGGATGATAAGCAATGAAAATTTATATTTAATCGCATATTTATCAATTAATATCTTAATTTTTTATTACAAAAATGGCTCTCTCTGTTACTAATAATCATCATTGGTGTTACAAATATGTTAAAAATATTTTTTTTTCAAGAATTTTTTTGCACTCAAGAATCATAATTAGGTAGAGCCATAACTTAAATCAACTTAAAGAAGTAGTCTACTACTATCAAAATAAAAAGATTTTTTAATGAAGGCATAAAAAGGCCCCATGAAATTTATCCCCCAAACATTAAAATTTTATGCTTCTGAGATGTAGTTTAAGGGCATGTTATCCCTTCTAGAAATATTGTCTCCCTGCAGAAACCTATCACATTTCTTAATTTAGTCATTAATTTCATTAAATAGAGTAGCCCTATAAAATTTAGATTGTAAAATCTTAGAGGTAATTCTAAATCTGTATCCTCCAAATTCAGAGTGATGACTGACTTTAAAAATATCATATACCTATTCTAGTGGGAAATATCTCTTAATAATCTGATCCTTACACTTTCTAAGCAAATAGGAGTCATCCTAATATTAAAACATAGCATCATAAATGAACTTCTTACTATTGTTGTATGACATGTCAAAAGTTATAACACTGCTAACAATGTAGTTCTTTAAGTCGGCATAAAAAGAAATATCTTGTTCAATAATGACATGTAATTTTTCATCTGGAAAGTTCTCATTGATATCATTAATTAGTTCAAAAGAATTTTCCTGTTATAGTTGGGACAAGTGGTCTATTGTGGTTTTCAATAGATTTTCCTATCCACTATCTTTATATTAAGTTCTTGTGATAGAAGTATCCACTGAATCAATCAGGATTTGGAATCCTTCCTACTTACAAGGTATTTAATAGCAGAGTGGTCGGTGCGGATTTTAACTTTAGTTTCTATCAAGTAAGAATTAAATTTATCAAATGCAAAAACTATTGCAAGCAATTATTTCTCTGTGGTGGTATAATTCACTAGTTTTTGATAAAAATCATACTCACATAGTATATCACATGACAAAGCTTGCCTTTATGATGTCCTAACAATGCTGCTACAACATAGTCACTAGTATCACACATTAGTTCAAATGAACCTTCCTAGTTTTGTGATATAATAAAAAGTGTTGTAGCAAATTATTCTTTTAAACACTCAAGGGCTACCAAGCATTTTTCAACAAACTCAAAAATCACAACCTTTTCTAGTAAATTACATAATGGCTTGGATATCATAGTAAATTTATTAATAAATCTATGATAAAATCGTGTTTGCCAAACAAAACTTTTAATCCCCCTAACAGATGTGGGCAGTGGTAGCTTTTTTATAACTTAGATTTTAACAAGGTCTCTTTTCATCCATTTCTCTGATAACTTATGCCCCAACACAAATTTTTCTAACAATAAATGGATAGTTCTTCTAATTCAACACTAAATAAGTATTTTCACAACTTTGTAAAACTTTTAAAAGTTGTTCAAGACAATATTCAAATATGTGCCCAAAATAGCGAAATTATCAATAAAAGCTCTAATACTCTTTTCTATTAAAAAAAAAAAGGATTTTCATCATATATCTTTGAAAAGTGTTTAGAGCATTGTATAATTCAAATGACAGTCTCCTAAAGGAAAAAGTTCTACAAGAATTGGGGAAGGTTATCTTATCCAAATCCTTTAAATGTATAAGAATTTGTCGATATCTTAAATATCCATCTAGGAAGCAATAATAAGGGTATCATGTCAATCTATCTAGCATCTGATACAGAAATGGCAAGAGAAAATTTCCTTTGTAGTAATTTTATTTAATATCTTATAATCAATGTAAAGTCTATAAACTGATGGCACTCCTATTGGTTATTAGTTTTTTTGTTCATCCTCCACTGCTCTCACGTAGCATTTTTTAGGAACACAATAGGCACCATCTAAGAATTGTATTGATAATTCCTGCATCTAACCACATCAACATCTCATTTTTCAGCCCTTTTCATTATTGTGTTTGGCCTCCTTTGAGGATTAGCTATGTTGGTGACCGTCTTCCATCAAGATTATATGAATGCACAGAAAATGTCTTCTACTATTTTTATCTTTTATTGTCCACCCAATAACTTTTCTACAATTTCTCAACATTCGTATCAACTTTGTCTCTTGCAATTTAGTTAACTTAAAGGAAATAATGATAGTCAAAATAAAATATTTTCCTAAAATTACATATTTCAAATGTCTCAAAAGAACCTTAAGTCTAATTAGGGGGTTTCGACTACAAATGGTAATAAGGGTTAAGCATTAGTTGAGGTGTCTAAATCCTAAAAATATCCATAATCACTCTAGATATTGGTTATAACAGTAGAGCATATTCTTTCTCAGAGTCTCTGTTATCTTCACTATTGACTCCTGATTTATTAGGTCCATCTCAATAGCGTCTTTAAATTAGCTCCTAATTAACTCATCCACTAAATCTCAAACATATGCTTAATCACCCTAAACCCTAAACCCTAAACCCTAAACCCTAAACCATAAACCTTAAACCCTAAACCTACAACAAGAATCATCATCAGAATCATGGAGATATTTAAGTAATTTTAAAATATTGAATGTCACATCTTGATCATTAACATTCATAGTCAACTCCACCTTTGAACATCAATCATTACCCTTCTTATGGCTAGAAAAGGTCTACATAAGATTACAAGGATCTCATTTCCTCCATGTCTAATAATATGAAATCTACAGGAAAGAGAAACTTATCAGCCTTAACGAAGAAATCCTTCATTACCTTCTTAGGATATATAAGGGATCAGTAAACTAATAGTAGAGTTACTATGGTGGGTTAAACCTCCTCAAATCTTAGTATTTTTAAAATAAACAAGGGTATGAGGTAAATGCTAGCCCATAAGTCACATAAGGCCTTTCCAAGGAATATTTATTCTATTGTACAGAGCAAAATAAAACTATCAGGTTCCTTATGTTTTTGAGGTTGTTCATTTTGAAGAATTGCACTACGCTCCTTACTTAGGGCTACTATCTTAAAGTTACGTAGTTTTTTTTTTCTTATTGAGAATATCTTTCATTAATTTTACATAACTAGGCATCTACTCTAATGCTTTGACAAATGAAATGTTAAATATGAGCTATGTAAACACTTTCTAAAAGATCTAAGGAACTATTGGTCAAGTTTATGTTTTTGAAGCCTTCAAGGAAAAGATAGGGGTTGTCTTTCTTGATCCTTCATACAAGGTGAGTCAGATTTTCTTAAGTCTAAGAGTGGCTTTTCATTATATCCTTTGGGCTTGGGGTTAACTTCTTCTACCTTAGTCTCCTTCCTAAGCAATTCCTCTAAATTTTTATTTTTAACTTTATTACATTCACTTGCTCTTCATTTCCTTTAGAATTCACTTATGTGTTACTAGGTATCATCCATTAGAAAGTCTTACTAAAAAAAATTAGTTATTTACCCTAATTGATTCTTGATGTTTCTTAAAACTATAGGTTGAGTTTGTAATCAATTCCCCATTTGTAACACAGCTTCTTCCAGCAACATATTATTTTCTTTAAATTTAGAATTAGAAGTGAATCCTGATAGGTAGGTCAATCTCAGATTACTACTATCCTGGTTATTCTAATTGTCTACTAGGACATGATGATTGTTACCCAAATATTGGGTTTCTACGAGTTATTTTTATTATTATAAGTGTTTCCTCCATCCTGGGTTATATGTGTTAGAATTTAGGTTATTGGTTTTGTTTTTTAGGACATTGAGGGCCTTCAGAGAAGTGGTGCTAGAATCTCCTACTAGTTCATAATTTATCTCATCACATAGTAGATATCCTTATAATAAGTACAACACAAAGCTATCTAACTTCCTTGATATAGGAATAACTTTTGAAGTTAGGATAGTTAAAATATCTGAATCATGCACGTAAGCTAGAATATGGATTTATCAATTAGTATATAGGCCTCATAATATGGTTATGACATAAAGGACTCCCAGCTACATTATCTATTATCACACCATGCCATTGTAAAATGATTGAATACTAAGCTAATCAGGTAGAGTGTGGTGTGGGCTCCTAAGTAATTCCTTGAATCTCTCTCAAGCTTCATAAATTGTCTCTCCATCCAACTAAGTGAAAAATGTGATGTCATTCCTAAGTTTGGCAGTCTTAGATGGGTGAACTTATTTGGCCTTACATTTTTAGTCTAGGACATTCCAGTTGGTAACTGATCTCGATGCAAAGGAATGTAGCCACATGTTATGCTTGAATGTGGCACACCATTCATGGAAACTAGCTAAGTGGAGGTTAAGGTATTTTGCAAGTGATTCTTAAAGTAGTTTTTTTTTGTACATTTTGGATGTTATCAGGTTTATTTCAAAGGAGACGGTTTCTATAGTAGGATTTCATATACTCAAGTGAATTTTCTCCGCCTTCAGGTTGACATGTTCCCTAAGTGGTCTAACCATAAAATTGGGCCTAGGTAAGTTATTCTCATTCTGAGTTAATTTTCCATTACATAATATCTTTTTGAGCTTTTAATGTTTTTTGATTTTTTTTATTGTTGTGCGACATTGGTTCCAATGATCCTATCCTACACATACACATCAAGAACTAGTTAGGACCCTAAACTAACATATTAAAGAAATATCAATAAACTAAACAATCAAAATATAAAATTGAGTAGATATACATGGTAAAAATATAAAAGAAATACAATACCAAACTCACAATAATGAAAAATCAAGGAAAAATTGAATACTAGTAATATAACATAAATAGAGAAAACAAAGCACAATCATGTTTTATTTTACTTGTTACACATGCCTTGAAATAATAAATACAACATATCAATCATTACATCAACTCAAATATAAAGTTTATAAATGTGAAACTTGACAGAGAATTCAAATGCTGCCACCAGACTACTTCCTTCACAAATATTGATATAGAATATAAAGTATTAGAAGAATAATAATTAAGTGATAAATTTTTCATGCAAACCCTCACAATAATCGTTCCACTCATCGTTGATAATAGAGTTCTTAGAAGAAAAATATTAGAATTTCCATCCTTTAAATTATAGTAATTTTATGCCTTAGCCATGCCAAATGACACCAATTGAGATGTTTTAATCGTAATCCTATGCTTACTAGTTTCTAAGCACTTCCCCAAACTTAATTTATTTTTCGTTTATCATTTTAAGCATATTGATGCCCAAGATTAGTGCATAGATACCAATTGCTTTGACTTTTGGTGCTTTAGAGCCCAAAAATAGCCCCCAGGCACCCCTATCTCTCTCATCAAGTGTGTACGTACCCAACACTAGTGTATGAACACCAATGGCTCTAGGTAGGTGATCCATCTTAAAATTATCTATTTTTATGTACATTTTAGCTCAATTTTTAAGAATATTATGCTTTAATGAAGGGTATTTTTACTTTTTTTGTTGCAGGTGCAAGAAAAAGACTTTAGGTGCAAGAAGGAGCAAAAATACATCAAAAAGGAGTAAAATGGGCTAAACTAAAGGAATAATACCAATCGAGCTGAACTGGTCCATCTTAAAATTTCCTATTTTTTATGTACATCTTATGCTCAATTTTTAAGTATATTATGCTTTAGGATATTTTTATGTCTTTGGTTGCAGGTGCAAGAAAAAAGGTTTAGGTGCAAAAAAAGTGAAAATACATAAAAAAAGGAGTAAAATGGGCTAAACTAAAAGAAAAATACCAAGCCAGCCGAACAGATGCCTAGGCGTCAGGATCTTTAATGAAGGGTATTTTTATATTTTTGGTTGCAGGTGCAAGAAAAAGAGTTTAGGTGCAAAAAGGAGCAAAACTACATAAAAAAAAGTAAAATGGGCTAGACTAAATGAAAAATACTAAGCCAGCTGAACTAAAGCCTAGGCGCTAGGGATCTGACGCTTAGACACCAGAAGCAGAAATTGGCTGACAAGACACCACAGTTATTTTCTAGAAGATTCATTAAATGAGGCTAAATTTTGAAGAGATTTTTGAAGCAACCCTTGATTATTTTTGAAGCTCTATAAAAATGGATTAATTCCAAGGGCTATAGGAGTCAGATATATAAAGTCTCATTGAGTGTGAGTGTGTTAAGTGTGTGAGAAGCTTTCTTTGTGAGTCTTTATTATTTCTAGATTTTGTGAGTCTTGTGATTGCTGTTGGACTCAGAGAAGTCAGAGAACTTCAAAGAAGTACTTGGGAGAACAATCTATAAAAGTATTTGTATGTTTGTCTTTAAGTTTTATATTTTTTATTGGAGTTTTTTATATATTTTTTGTTTTTTATCCCCATGCTTTGTGAGTAGTTTTATTTCTTTCTCCTTGCAAAACGAAGTAATTAAGTAAGTGATTTTCATTTTATTTGGAACTTCTTTTATTCATAAAAATTGTGATGATATTTTTACTAATCCTTCATATACTTTACAAATTGGACAATTATATTATTAATCCTTCATTAACCTGTTGAGGAACTTATAGATCTGAAAGGGTTTAGATTTCTTTACTTGTAAGTATCACATTCTACCTTAGAAAGAGCAGTCACAATCGTCTGAAGGGGATGCAAATATATAGGGAGATAAGATTTGATGAGCATAAAATTGATGTTTCTAGAGTGACAGGCTAGATTCTTTCATTAATTTGAACTAGAGATTGGAACTATGGGTCACTGATTGATGTTATAGAGATGGCACATTGGGTAATCTAGGAGTGAGAGCCAGAACCTATCAAACACTACTATACATGCCAACACTAACTTTAGATTAGTCAATGTTCTTTGCACTATTCGAAAGAAGTAAAGAATAGGTTTGCTTCAATTTTTCAATACCACATTTAAGTTTCTAAATAATTTTGAAATCCTATATTGATTATGAATTATTGTAAAGGAGAAAATCTCTTTTTATAAATTGTACAAGTCATTACATTTACTTTAACTTGCATGTTGTAGAATTTAGTAAACTTAATATTCATCTTTACATAGCTATTGTAATCTTAAGTAAAGTTTTATTAAAGTTAAAATTCTTGTATGTCATTTCATTGTTTTCTTTTTTACGTCCTCTCCATGGGATCGCTAGTGGTGTTTTTAAAGAAACTATATATTACTTGAAAAAATACGCATACTTGCATATTACCCATAGTGAGAAAACTATTTCTTTAATTTTTAACATATTACATTTGTTCTCACTAGCCGCTAAATATAATTTAGGTCAAATTTTTGGCATATTATGAAACATAAATATGTACGTACTTGCAGGTCGGGTCAGTAGGGTGCTCAGGCACCTAGAAATTGGGCAACAAAGCTCTTATCAGCTCCTACTCTAGTACATTACCAACTCTTGTATAACACCAACTCAGTATAAACAAAATTTTTACTTTCTAGCATTTTTTTTCCTTAAACTAGCTCCACAAGTATTTCCTGCAGATGTGATTTAGTTGAGTATCAAGCGAGATCTTAGGTCTAGAATTTGTGCGATTCACGGGCTCTGGCCTTTGAGGACAATGACGAAGATCCGTCCGATCACACGTGTATAGGACAGACGAACGAGATCGCGTCGGATGAACTCTTGATGTGTGAATAGCGGGCTGACTCAGCTGGTAGCGCCCATTCGAAAGATGATGCGTGCACGATTCAGGGTTGCCTAGGTTGATGTGGATAAGTACAAAAGTAAGTTTTAAAATGATTTCTTTAAATTCCCGAACTTTGAAAATTCATAACTTTTCAAATAAAAATTATAAAAAAAAAATAAAAAGACTTTCTTGCTTAGTGAATAGAGGAGAATAATGTGTTACTAAAATAAAAATTATTTGTTGACTCTCTGATTTTTAATTAATTAAATAGCTTCTATGATATTTTAATTCATTATGATTAAATATTGCTCATCATGGCCTGAGATTTTTAGGGCTTGCTCCACATAGCAGAGGAGATGTTCTCTGATTTTTCCAAGGTCAGAGAACATCTTTGTGCTTCTAACCCTAACTTTCAAGCTTGAATGGCTATTTTAGATTTAATTAATTATATAAATTAAACTATCACTTCAAAAATTATGAGATAAATTTTAATAGGTTTCATGTGGTCAAAGAAGCCTAGGAAAAATATCATGATGGTCTGAATAATTTTGTACATTTCTATAATTAACCAAAGTGTATATTTTATATTAATTTATTGAAAGTAAATACTAATAAAAAATTAACGAAATAAATTTCATGTTGTGTGTAAAAATCATGTTGATTCATCGTAAAAATTTGAAATTTATTTGGTTAAGTTTGAGCATTAAAGTTGATTTTATAAGGAATGTTGTACTTTTGTTCAAAAACAATTATATTAAATTAAATACACTTCGAAAATTATAAAAAGTGGTTTTCTAAGTTCCTTATTATCAGAAGCACTTAGAAAAAATAAAAATTAATTTTGAGAAAATACTTCAATTTCTTAGCCATATTTTAAATAAAAAATAATTAAAAATTTCAAAAATTCAAAAATATTTTAAAATGTGCCTAATTGTTTCCTGGTCACTTGAGACTCATGAAAATATTTTTCCCAATTTTTTCTAAGTTAGAAATGAATTTTTTAAGGCCTAAAATGTGTTTTGTTTCTTATGTTCTCATTAAAATAATTATAATAAAAAAAATTAAAAATCATAAAATTATAAAATTTATTTCTCTGAGTTCTCTCGACTCAAAGAGGTTTAATAAAAATATAAAAATAATTTTTGGCAATTAAAACATAATTTTAATTTAATTAAATCACTAAAAAAAATAAATAATTATAAAATTAAATTAAATTTTAATTCAAAAAATCATGGAATTTTGCCTAAGCATTTTTTGACCCACGTGAACCTTTAATATTTTTCCAATAAATAAAAAAAAATATTTTGATTGATTAAATTAATATTGAAAATATTATTTTTTGGGTTAAAATAATTACTTAAATTAAATTTTGAAAAAAAAATTTTCTCCTCTCATGTTTTAATTGACCCATAGATAGGGTACTTGAATTCTCTTTAAGTCATTTGAATTGTGCTTAATGAGTTATGAGTTGGAGAACCCCAAGGGCAAAATGGGGATTTTAGATTTTTTTGTTATAAAAAAAATTTAGAATTAATCAAAGGGGAAATTTGGAAATTTTGATCTTAATGAATATTCTTGGATGATTGAAACATGATGAGTTAAAAGGTAGAAACCAATTTGCTACCTTTCCATAATAAGAACAAAATTATAATTTCCTAAATTACAAGACTTTGAAGTTAATCAAAATCAAATGATTCAGAAGTGATGGGCTTAAGTTAGGAGGATGGCCATTAACTTATTTCAAGCCCATAATTGGATATGATATGATCATTCAATAAGGATATGTACCACCTAAATTAAAATTTTAATAATTGCACTTTCTCATTGAGATTGTTAAGGGCTTGGTAGTGATCTAAGCTTGATCTTTAAACTTATTGGATGAGATTTAGAAATGTAACATGATTAATGATAAACATTTCTAAGCACTACAAACCCAACTTTAATGGTGGATACAAAATCTTTAATGACTTAAACTTGCCTCAGGGACATTCACATACATAACTCTTGATTGAAATATCAACCGATAAAGTGAGTACTAAGGACAAATTGAACTTGTTATATTTTGTTCTAAAATCTTCCACAAAGATCTTTTAGAACTCAATAAGTCATAGTTGTGAGTCTGTTAGATACACCTTTGTTGACCTCACTTTTGGTTGAGGTCTAGAAAACTTCTTTAGTAGCCTAGGTCTAGCCATAGGACTTTCCTATTAACTAGTCTTAGAAAATTAGAAGAGGTACCCCACCATTAGAAATTCAAAACTCTTCTTTTTACTCAACTTGAAATTCCACATATTGATCTTAACCTCTAGCATTTAGTAGGTAAGATCATTATAAGAGAATTCAAGAAGAGTCCCTATAGGATTACTTGGCATTAGGGTCGACCCTGGGTGTTGACTTGGAATTATGATACACCATATCTTTACAATACATTAATCCATGGTTCNAACAGGTAACGATGCAGGCAATTTGGATTGTGGCGATCAGACGTGCTGATTCTTTGAATTGAAAAGTTTGTCCGCGCGGGTCTGCAAATTGTGCAGAAGGCCAATTTAAGGCTCAAAAGGTCCTATAGGAATTCATTTTGGGTTTCTCATGTTGGTTTCACCCTTCTAAGTGCTAGAAGTCGATACCACACACGCGAAACTCCAAAAGGGTACAAAAGTGGGTTGAAAATTCAAATTTCACAAAATTTCGACCCGCGATCGATCGTCTCAACAAGTTTATTCGAGTCTTCGACAGGTAACGATGCAGGCGATGTGGATTGTGGCAATCGGACGCGCAGATTCTTCGAATTGCGAAGTTTGTCCGCGCGGGAGTGCAAATTGTGCAGAAGGCCAATTTAAGGCTCAAAAGGTCCTATAGGAATTCATTTTGGGTTTCTCATGTTGGTTTCACCCTTCTAAGTGCTAGAAGTCGATACCACACACGCGAAACTCCAAAAGGGGACAAAAGTGGGTTCAAAATTCAAATTTCACAAAATTTCGACCCGCGATCGATCGTCTCAACAAGTTTATTCGAGTCTTCGACAGGTAACGATGCAGGCGATGTGGATTGTGGCAATCGGACGCGCAGATTCTTCGAATTGCGAAGTTTGTCCGCGCGGGAGTGCAAATTGTGCAGAAGGCCAATTTAAGGCTCAAAAGGTCCTATAGGAATTCATTTTGGGTTTCTCATGTTGGTTTCACCCTTCTAAGTGCTAGAAGTCGATACCACACACGCGAAACTCCAAAAGGGTACAAAAGTGGGTTGAATTTCTAAAATGAGGCGGGTCCCATTTCTAAAGTTCTAAGATAGTCAAAGGGAGATCCCTAAGGCTAGATCCTAAACCCTAAGAGGAAGACTAGCCTCACCAAAAATGAGGTCAACAAATGGACCCCCAATAGGTGTGGTGTGCCCGACGAGCACACCGCACGTATTGGTGTTGACCAAAAAGATCAACGACACCAACACGTATTGGTGTTGACCAAGAAGATGGATTTCATACTATCAAGTTGCGAGTGTAAATTTCAAATTTGTGTTAGAATTTGATTGGTGTATGATTTAGTGCTGAAAAGGAAGTAGGGCGGAGGCCTACGGTCCCGAGGGAGTAGAACGAAGGTCTACAGTCCCGGAGTATATTGGTGGGACTAGGACGGACGCCTACGGTCCCGAGGGAGTAGAACAGAGGTCTACGGTCCCGGATTATATCAGTGAGAGTAGGGCGGAGGCCTACGGTCCCCAGGGAGTAGAACGGAGGTCTACGATCCCGGAGTATATCGGTGGGAGTAGGGAGGAGGCCTACTGTCCAAAGGGAGTAGAACGGAGGTCTACGGTCCCGGAGTATATCGGTAGGAGTAGGGCAGAGGCCTACGGTCTTGAAGGAGTAGAACGGAGGTCTACGGTCCCGGAGTATATTGGTGGGAGTAGGGCGGAGGAACGGAGGTCTACGGTCCCTGAGTATATCAGTGGGAGTAGGGCGGAGGCCTACGGTCCCGAGAGTGTAGAACGGAGGTCTATGGTCCCGGAGTATATCGGTGGGAGTAGGGAGGAGGCCTACGGTCCCGAGGGAGTAGAACGGAGGTCTACGGTCCCGGAGTATATCAGTGGGGGAGTATTTTGGTGGGAGTAGGGCGGAGGCCTACGATCTCGATGGAGTAGAACGGAGGTCTACGATCCTGGAGTATATCGGTGGGAGTATGGCGGAGGCCTACTGTCCCAAAGGAGTAGAACAGAGGTCTACGGTCCCGGAGTATATCGGTGGGAGTAGGGCGGAGGCCTACGGTCCCGAGAGAGTAGAACGGAGGACTACGGTCCCGGAGTATATCGGTGGGAGTAGGGCGGAGGCCTATGGTCTCGAGGGAGTAGAACGGAGGTCTAGGGCGGAGACCTACGGTCCCGAGGGAGTAGAATGGAGGTCTACGGTCCCAGAGTATATCGGTGGGAGTAGAGCGGAGGTCTACGGTCCCGAGTGAGGAAACGTGAGTAGTGATTGTAAGGATTGCGGAGGGTTTTGTGAAGTGAGAAAGACGCGGAACATATGTGAAGAATGCAGAATGTGAATGAAACGTGCAAGATTCTATGAAGTGATGTTGTGGAACGCGAAGGATACATGCAAGATTCTGTGAAGTGAGGATGTAGAATGTGAGGGAAACGTGAAGGATTCAGTTACCATTTTTTTATCATTTTCATTGCATAGATTTTATTATCATGATATATTTTTACTTTTTTTATTTTACTTATATAATTGGATTTTCTTCATATTTTTATTTGTTTGTTATAGATTAGAACCACCGTGTGGTCATGCGGCTTCTCATCATACACACAGAAAGGCCACTCAAAAACATGTTGAAATTCAAAACAAGCTTCATTGAATCTTCTTCCAAATCATGTAGTACAACTGATCATATGCCAAAACCACTCAAATGAACATGCTGAGTACATTCATGTAAGAAACATAGTATCAAATATCATATCACTTATGTCCTGATGTCGTACAAAAAGGTTGCAAATATCTGTCCATCTTTCGATGCCATCTCGTGATCAGGCTAACCTTCTAAGCCACACTTCAGAGTAAGAGTCCTTTCGCGTATACTTAGAGGTACAGCCATCTCACAACTAGTATGGGTGTAGTTCCTCCAATTCTAAATCTGGTTGAAACCCGTGTGGCACCTTGCTATCGTCCATCCTTCTCAGAGTAACAGAAACTCTACGATGCGGCACTCCTGGGATGCAATGCTTCGCCAAGTTTGCTCCATTTCATTTCAAAATGAGAACTGAACCCACTGGCAGGGGAATCTCAACCGCTCCTCTGAACTCTCCAGGTCCCACAATGTCAATTTCTCTTCCAAATAGAATATCACTCTTGCTCATGAAGGACACTGTACAGAAAGTCCTGACAAAGTCGTGGTGATCTATGTGAGGCGGAATACAGTCTCCATCCTCATAGATATTAATAATACAACTATTCGGGATACAATCTACAGGCAGTATGCTCCACCCTACCATTCTTTTGATCATCCTTTTTATCTCAGAAGGCAAAGGATCCACCTCGTCATATCTTAAGATACCCGGGGGATTCCCTAGCCCATCCCTCGTGAAGTTATAGCAGCAACTGCATTGAATTGTAATTCATCCCTTGCCTCTCATCCATTTCTGAGGTTCTGAGTACGTTTTCTTCATAAACAAACCAGCACGACCTCTGTATCGCAGGTCAAACACACAGTCCATAATTCTTCTCTCATCCCTTTCAAAGAAAACTCCTGTATGCAATTCCAAACCTTCCAAGATGTTGACAAACTTTCTTCGGATCTCCTCGTAGAATTCAAATTCTCGTTTTCTGACTCTTCTCACTCTTTCAAACTCTATCGTAGGAATCCTTTTTACGCGTCAGGGCTGCTCCCTTGTCTCCACCTCCGAAGGAATCCAGAAATGTGGGGTCTCTGCAAACCGTGGGACGTTCGGCTCGACTTCTGGGTGTTCGACACTTCTGAGTTTCACACTTGCAGCGGTGTATTCTTCAAACGTCCCGTAACGCTCCAAGCGTAGAACATTACATTCGGGGCATTCCGTAAATGCCCCTGCTGCTGATGTCTGCCTCGGGGTTTCTACATTACACATCGGACATCCCGGGCAAAGCTCATCAGGGACCTTCGACTTTGTATGCTCCACTACAAACCCTACCTCGCCTCCTGTGATCGGCGGACTGGTGGAAGTCTTTCTTAAGCTGGTGTCGTAGACCCTCTCCTCATGAATCGGGGTAAGTGTCATTTCTGCTTCCCTTGCACGTCTTCTCTCCATACAAACGAAGGCTTTGTGTTTGCGGCGGTTGGCATTTCGACGTAGTGTCCTTCTCAGTGGCACGTCAGGAACTCTATCAGCGGAAACACCGACCAAGCCTCTTGTCGGTGTGGTGATCATCGACTGCAAGTGACTAGTCCCTTCCATCGGATACTGTATCCTTTCCACTTTCTGCCTCTTTAGTGAGGAGTCCTCCCTGGCACCAATTTTGAGTAGTGACGGTAACCCTTCTGTCTCCCGGCGGCTAACGATGTCCATCAGAGGACCCTCGTATTCAACGTTGACCTGACCGTAGTCCAAGTCAAAGCTCACAATGCCACCTCGACTTGCCTTTTCTTTATCCAGTGCAAGATTTAAGCCGTCTTTAAAAAAGAAGATCAGCTTCGGACCCAACATTTTCCTGTAAAAAGACAGAAAAACATCAGTGCACCGAAATCCAAAACGGGCAAGGACAACATAGCATCATTAAGTAGATTTTAGAATTATAAAAGTGCAAATATTTTTTCTTTTTCCTTTTAACTTAAATTGGTGAAATTTAGAATGAAAGTGAGGAACTTATAAGTGCAAATTCAAATTTCCATTTTATTAAGATTAATTTTATTACAAAATTTTTGGGACCCAGTCACAGACACTAGCCAAACAGTCATTCCTCATACCCAACATTATTTTCGGTGTTTCAGTCCGAGGAACGTTAAGCTGCATAATAAGTCTTCTAATATTGTGCATTGACTGGCAACATAGGCCTCTAGCCTCGAAAGTCCACTAGCTGGTAAGATCCTCCTGAATAGACCTCTACGAAAAATGGTCCCTCCCAAGTTGGTTCAAACTTCCCGCCTATCTTGCGGTGTGCAATGATAGGTCTTTTGAGAACAAGTACGAGATCACCAATCTTGAACGTTCTAGGGCGGACCATCTTATCGTGAAACTGTGCCATTCTCTCTTGATAAAGTTCTAGTTTCTGCTGCGCTTCTAATCGTTTTCCTTTGAGACTCTCTGACTCTGCAAGTCTGAGTTTGGCACTGTCTTCTGTTGTAATCTGATTAGCAACGGCTATTCTAAGAGACGGTAGTTGAACCTCCAACGGAAGTACGGCCTCAGACCCATAGACGAGCACATACGGTGTACACTGTGTGGGAGTTCTGAACATCGTCCGGTAGGCCCACAAAGCCTCTAACAACTTCTCATGCTAACCTCTCTTATTCTCGTCCAACGTCTTATTCAAAATCTGCACGAGCATCTTGTTGAAGGCTTCGGCCAGACCGTTCGCACTGGGATAATAAATTGTGGAGTACCTCCTATCTATCCCATGTCGTCTGACGAAACTGTTGATCTTAGTGCTTTTAAACGCTGACCCGTTGTCAGGAATCACTATGCATGGAACACCGAAGCGGTAGACAATCTGACTGTTGAAGAACTGAAGAATGTGTTGCGCTATAACTTCACGTAATGGTATTGCCTCTGCCCATTTGGAGAAGTAATCTGTTGCTGTGAGAATAAATCTATGTCCCTTTAAAGACGGAGGGTCTATCAGATCCACTATATCTGTACCCCAACACTCGAATGGCCACGAAGCGACGGTTGGGTGTAACACATTCGGAGGTTGGTGCAAGTCCACTCTGTGCACTTGACACAGGTGAAACTTTTTAGCGTCATCCATGAAATTCGTTAACATTGCTGGTCAATAGTATCCGAGTCTTTTAATCTTCATTTTCATTTTTGGCCCTGACTGGAGCGCTCCACACAACCCAGCGTGTACTTCTTTGACAATATCCTATGCTTCGGCTATGCTCAGGCATCTCAGCCACATCTGATCAAACGATCTCCTGTAGAGGACATTATCTACCAAGGCATACGACATGGCTCTTCTTGTGATATGATATTCAGTTGACTTGTCTTCTGGCAATTTTCCTGTTTGCAAATATTCTATTAAAGGCCTGCGCCAGTCTTCGAAATTGTCTGCCACTGTAGCCACTATTTCTTCTTCCTTTCCGAGCTTGTGCAAACTGTTGAGGTCGATCTGTGATAAAACCTGACGTCCCTGTACTGTAATGTCAATAGAATCCTCCGATGGACACGCCATTTCCTTAGCAAGTTTTGTTAGAGCGTCGGCGTGAGCATTGTCTCCTCGAGGAATCCGGTACAAATTTACGCTAGGAATCTGTTCCAACAACTTCAACGCATACTGATGGTATTCTGTCAATCTCGATTTTAAGATCTTATACTATCCGGCAACCTGTTGAATGACGAGTTGTGAATCGCCATAAATAATAATGTCTGTTATATACATCGAGATTATCAATTCCAATCCGGTAATCAAGGCTTCATACTCTGCTTTATTATTCGTGCATGGTTCTGTCAAGTGGTAAGAAAACCTTAACATTCTTTGGTCTGGCGTGATGAAGATCAAACCAATTCCTGCTTTACCCAGTATGACTGTTTGTAATCCTCTATCATTCTTGGCTGACAAAGCCCCATCGAAGTACATTTCCCAACGTCGATACTGGGCAACTCCACTTGTAGTATATGTTCATCTGGTAGCTCATCATCGAAAGGGGACCCAGCTGGTAGTGGGTGTGCTGTAAGGAAATCTGCTAAAATCTGTCCCTTGATAGCGCGAAGGGGAACAAAAATTATATCGAATTGCAATAAAATCATTGACCATCTTGCTAAACGTCCGGAAAGTGTTGGTCGAGTCATCAAATATTGCAACGGATTAACTTTTGAAATAAGGGTGACCTTATGAGAAAGCATGTAATGTCTAAGCTTCTGGGAAGCAAAAATTAAAGCTAGACAATGTTTCTCAATAGGAGGATGTTTTACCTCCGTCGGTATTAGATGTCGACTCAAGTAGTAAAGTGCATTTTCCTTACCTTCGTCATTGACCTGAGCTAACAGGGCTCCGAGAGAGTCATCTAAGGCCGTGGTATAAAGTATCAACTGTCTTCCCGAGATAGGGGCTACCAGAACAGGAGGTGTCATTAAATATTGCTTAACGTCCTCGAAGGCCCGCTGACATTTCTCTTCCCAAACAAATTTGGTGTCCTTTTTAATTAATGCCGAGAAGGGCTGACACCTGCCTGAGAGGTTAGAAATAAAGCGTCTTAGGTATGTTAATTTCCCTTGAAAGGAACGTAGTTGTTTTAAGGTTTTGGGAGGAGGCATTTCCAAGATAGCTTTAATCTTATCTCGATCAATCTCAATTCTCCGATAACGGACAACGAATCCTAAAAGTTTCCTAGAGGTAACGCCAAAGGCACATTTTAAGGGATTCATTTTAAGATTATATTGTCGTAATCGTTCAAACACAATCCTCAAATCATACCAGTGACTTATTCGTTGCTTGCTTTTGACGACCAGGTCATCCACGTAGCACTCCACTTGGTTGTGGATGAGGTCATCAAAGATCTTTGTCATAGCTTGTTGATAAGTTGCTCCAGCGTTCTTCAGCCCGAACGACATCACTGTGTAGCAAAAAATTCCAGTAGGCGTCCTGAAAGCTGTAAGTCCTGCGTCCTCTGGAGCCATTTTGATCTGATTGTAACCTGACGATCCATCCATAAAAAAGAAAATCTCATGTATTGACGCAATGTCCACCATTAACTCTGGTATCGGTAGTGGGAATTCATCCTTTGGACACGCTTTTTTTTAGTCTCTAAAGTCAACACATACTCGAATTTGTCCATTCTTCTTCTTAACTGGCACAACGTTGGCTAGCCATGTGGGGTATTTCTCCTTTCGCACGAAGTTAGCGTCTATCAACATCTTCACCTCGGCGATGACTTGTTGCTCTATTTCGAGATGCATTCTCCTGGGAGCTTATTTTACTGGGGCCACACTCTTGTCCACTCTCAGCTTATGAACTGCGACATCTGAAGATAATCCTTACATTTAATCATAGCTCCAAGTGAAGCAATCCTTATATTCTAACAATAACTTGATCAAATCCGTAGCCTCCTCCTTGCTGAGCAGGGAACTTATAAAGGTAGGTCGGGGCTGCTCCTCAGTCCCGAGGTTACTTTCTTTAATTTATCGAATGTTGACTTGATTTCTTTTCCAATTCTGGTGAAGCATCGTCTATTGTAGAGTTTTCAAAATCATCTTCCACATCGAGACAATCCTCTTCTAACTCTCTAGTAACAACCATGCAAAATTCTGAATCGTCGACTGGTCCTATCGTACCAAATCTGACACCCTCTTTTGAATTGAGATTTTGACCTTTAACATTCCATAATTTCTGAAATAGTCGTAGTTTATCCTTTGGCATTTGCTTCGACACATATTTGTTGACCTCACTTTTGGTTGAGGTCTAGAAACTTCTTTAGTAGCCTAGGTCTAGCCATAGGACTTTCCTATAGACTAGTCTTAGAAAACTAGAAAGGGTACCCTCACCATTAGAAACTCAAAACTCTTCTCTTTACTCAACTTGAAGTTCCACATATTGGTTCTAACCTCTAATATTTAGAAGGTAAGATCATTATGAGAGAGCTCAAGAAGAGTTCCTATAGGGTTACTTGGCCTTAAGATTGACCCTGGGTGTTGACTTGGAACTAGG
>JXCR01061298.1:328179-339038 GCA_002079205.1 Phalaenopsis hybrid cultivar
TATAATCCGGTGGAAGCAATACCACCACTAGTATGGCAACCGATTATTGATAATCGGTTAAATGATAAAATACATTACCCGGCATACCCAAGCAATGTTGAACTTGCAAGGATTCATAATGTTAAATGTAATGTTTTTGAACATTTTGAGATAGTTGATGGAGAATATATCAATATTTTGGAGGGACTAGAACTATATACGGAAGTTTTTTCTCTTACGGAACAACAAGAGGTACTTGATTGTGTGTCTGACCTCCAAATCAGAGGCAAGGCAGGATTGCTATCTGGAAGGACATATTTGGAGCCTAGAAAATGGATGAGGGGCAAAGGTCGCATCACTATACAATGCGGCTGTTGTTATAATTACAAAATAGATCAACAAGGAAATCTTTCGGGGATCTTACAGCATGAANGGTAGTCTGAAGAAATAATTTTATAATTTTTAAAAATCAAAACATCATTATTTTAAGCAAACCTCAATTTGCTTAAAATATNCTACCATCAAGTTTGGAACAGGATTTGGAGATCTCGAGGTCATCCTCAGGAAGGCTCCTTTTGTTGTTGTGAACAATTTCTGCTCCAAAAGTACAAGAACCTGCCGCTGAATTCAACTTGAACTCCCTTGATGACTTTCCTGTTCACAAGAAAATCAAGACCTCTGCTACTGTCNTACGAAAAAATGTCCAAAATATAGCTGCTACTCTGCCAATCTCTCGTAAACAGAGAAAGGGAAAGAAGAAATTCCATCCCGTCTCTCAAGTTAGTATAGTTTTTCAACAATTAGCTGTCAAAGAAGGTTGNCAAACGGATGTCATAACTTTCTCTAGTTTATTTGATCGAGCCTCACCCTCAATTCTTGTGTTCATCCTTTGGGATAGATACAAGATTTGAGGTAAAGCGCTCTTCCATTTAAACTATGAAAATTATGGGGTCAGTTTGACTTCATCTTTTTCAAAACTAAAATTTTTAAAAAACGTCCTTCCGAAGCGGGCAACGGGATTTCAATTCCGATGATCGGTAGCTTCTTACGGGCAAACCCCACACCAAAAACTGTGCCGACACCTTACCAGAGAAAGGACAGAGCTCTCCACACCTCTTCACTCAACCAAAATTATATTAAACTCACCCACACCATCACCACAGAGAAAGAAAAAGAAGCCCCATAAAATCTCCTTCATATAGAGCCCCTAACATTGCTCTAGACTAACACCTGAAATTGAGCTTGGTCGACTTCATACATAGGAATTTCACCAAAGCAAGAGGCCTAATCCCTAGCCTCCTTGGACCTCAACAAACGTGTCAAGCACCTTTGATAGAAGCTTACCTTCTCAAAGCAAAGGAATTGAACTTCTTCTCCTTCGGAGGATGTTTTAATCCTCCATTTTATTAGGCTTAATTTAATTGTATGATTACTGTATGGATGCATTCGTCACACTTTGTTGAGCATTTAGAAACAAACAACACTTAATTTTTTTAAGAAATGAGTGAGATCTTGAGATTTGAAAATTGATGGTTCTCGGGCTAAGGCATTGGGCACGATGATGGGGAGCCGTTCGATCGTGCGTTTATCTCATCAATAGACGAGATCTAGCCGGACAATGCTTTCATACATGAACCAAGGGCCGAGTCAGGATTGAGGTGAATGGCAACGTTGAATGGGAGCGCGTCGCGTGGAGTTTCGGAGCCGCCTAGGATCTAATTAGTGCCGCACGTTTAAATAGATAAATAGGGTATTTTCTGATTTAAATAAATAGCCCTAACTTAAAAAATTCATATCTTGGTGTAGAAAAAACTACAAAAATAAATTTTTTGCTCAATGAATAGAGGAGAATAATGTGGAAATAATTTGAAGTTTGTTTGATGCATATTTTAATTTTAATTAATTAAATATGGTTTTGAGTATTTTAATTCTCCATGCATGTAGACTTGAAATTTTGGCATGTTGTTGCCCCTGTCTTTGAGAACATCCTCTAATTTTCTTAAAGTTAGAGGATATCTCTAGACCGAGATCCATATTTTCCAAGTTTATGTTTATTATTTGCATAAATTAATCATAATAATTAGCATATTTCTTAGAAAAATCCAAGAAAATTTTGGAAGGTTTGTTATGACTAGAGAACCCTTTGGAAAATATTTCATAGGTTAAGTCATTAAGAATGCACTTAACTTCCACCAACCCTAAAATACAAAGAAAATTAATTTTGGGAAACACAAACACTAAATGACTTAATTTTTAATCTCCACTATGATTTAAAGTTCATAGGACTCCCCATAAAAATTTCAAAACATTTGGAGCTCATTTAATAAGACAAATTGATTTTGCAAGTTAAATGTTATTTTTAACACTGAAATGATTTTTAATAATTAAAATATAACTAAAAAATTATAAAAATTAATTTTTGGAGTTCTCTGTGATTAGAGGGATTTTCTAAAAATGAAATGGTAATTAAAATAAAAACTTCATTTTTAGCCTATTTTAAATTTTTTAATAATTAAAAAATGATGAAAATCACAAAAATAATAAAATTCATGAAAATGTTCTAAATTGTTTCCTTATCACTTAGGAACAATTGGAGTATTTTTTCTAATTTTTTAAGTGAAGATGTTGAATTTTAAACCTTAAAATAATTTTTAAATGCTAAAAATGAATTTTCACTAAAATATATCTAACAATTCAAGGAAATATCCAAAAAATATGAAATTTATTTCTTTGGGTTCCTTGACATTAAAGAAATTTAATGAAAATGTAAAACTTAATTTTTCACATTCAAAGTATTTTATAATTAATAACTACTTTAGAACTTAAATTAATTCTCAAAATTCAAATATAATTCAATAAATCATGAAATTTAGCCCTAATGCTTCTTAGGTCTAAGTCTACCTCCAGTAAAAATTTCAAGAGATCAGGATTTCCCTTGGTCAAGTTATGAAATTTTCTTTGAAAAATTATATTTTTTGCATTGTAATAAATATGTAAATTAAATTAAAATTTGAAAAATCACATTTTCTCCTCTGATGTCTTAATTGACCCATGATTTAGGTGGGAGGAAAATTCCATAGTCATTTAAATTAAATTTGACAAATTATGAATTGATGGAGTCTTAGGGGTAAAAATATAATCTTGGAAATTTGGCATTAATTAACATTTAAGGAGGGAAAGGGGTAATCTCTGATTTTAACTAACTTATTTGGATGATCGAAATACAAGGAGATTAATTGGTAGAAACCAACCTCACTCTTTCCATAATCAAGGGATAAATTCGTAATTCCNCAAACGTCCTTCCGAAGCGGGTAACGAGATTACAATTTCGATGACCGACAGCTTCTTACGGGCAAACCCCACACCAAAAATAGTGCCGACAACCTTCATCTACTCTTGCAATTTAAATTTCTTACAAAATTATATACATGTTACAAAAGTTATTGTTTTAGTTGGAATGCCGAGAAGATGACAGGTACACTTTTATAGTGTTATTTAATTTCTGTCATTTTACTTTCTACAATTTACTTTCTGCAAAATATTACAATTGATTGGTTGTGAACTTTCCTTTATTTGAAAAAATCAAAACCATTTTCAAAAATTAATTAATATTTTCAAAAACCTAAAACAATTTGTTTCAAAGGTAACCATAAATCCTTTGAAATGTCACTAAATTTATAATGTCTTATCGAATTTACGGGAGTCCCTCGGAGGAGGTAACCATGGGATCCTAACTAGTGCCGCTCTAATCAACTTTAACCCCTAGAGTAACCATGGGAGCCTAACTAGTTGCTAACGAGATCTCCTCGGTTTAAATAAGTGTAACAACTTATTTAAACTAAGTAAATTCAAAAGAAAATAATGATACAAGAACAAGGGAACCATGGAATCCTAACTGGTGTCGCTCTAATCAACTTTAACCCCCCCTGATTGAATTTTCAACTTGACATTTAAAACTTTAAACCTTTAGACTTTAAGACTGCTACTTCACCGAAGAGCTTGGAGCTAGCTTTATAGGCAAACTTCTACAATAGCAATCTGCAACAGCATGATGATCTACAACAACACATCTTTTCTTAGAATTAAACAACAAGCCATAGGATTTTGAGGTTGTCTGCTTAGTGCTACATAAATCCTCAATTTTTTCTTTAGGCCTTTTACAGCTATGCTATACAATTTAACCCTTAACTCATTTTAGGATTCTGAAATTGTCAATCATCTCAACTAAATCCTCATATCTTCTAGGTTATTTGTGTAATTATCTCACATAAATGGAAACCCTAATTAATAAAAATTGGCAGGATGTAACATTTGAATAATTTTCTTCTCGAAAATGAAGCCAAACCCTAGGATAGCTTGGGAAGTCAGCAAGGTTATCCTTAGAATCTGTGCCAACCCCTAGTTTTTGTTCCTTTGGATTCCATAACAATGTTCCAAATTTGATTCATTCCTATTTCACACCTCTTTGTCTGATCTTTTAAGAAGTCCTACCCATCAAATTTTTTAAGACAATATTCCCTAATTTTTATTGAGAGTTTTCTTATGTAACTTTGGTTATCTAAGATGTAATTAACTATAGGAGCCGTCTGTGGGATTCAACCTGAACTGTCCTCAACATTTCCATTCCTGCAAGAAGGTAAAAATTATTGCTACTGCGGCACGTGTTAAGTCTGTTGTTCCCTCTTCTGCTAAAGGGAAGGAAATTATGATTGTCAATGATGTAGTTAAGGGATTTACTACCCCACCGTCAGTATTTAAAATCAGATCAAGTTTGAAGTTTGTACCATTAACCCGGTTTCAGAGAAGAAACCTCAATCGAAGAATTCAGAAGGCTGCTAAGGGCCAAATTCTTGAAAAAGTATCTGTTAATGATATTCCTCACCAGGAGGAACTTGAATTACTTGAGTCCTCTCTACTTCTGTGAGGGAGTAGGTTCTACCCATTAATGGACACTAATGGGTATGAAAGTATTCAATAGATTGTTGTTACCTTACCGTTACTTCATGGTCATGATGAGGAGAAGGAGAAGCCCACTCTTATCACCAAAGTCCATACAGTATTCCAGAGATTGGATGTTAAAGAAGGATGTTCAATGGTTGAACTGCTTAGATGAGTGGGATGTGTAGTGTCCCCTCAAATGAAGAAAAAAATTTTAAAAGATGTTAGAGCTGCCTGACAGTCTCAAAGATCAACCGAAGTTTTTCCAGCTTGCATTCTCATCAGATTCCATGTAGGAAGTCGAGTTGATATTACCGTTGTCACCACTAATTTAGTTATCACCGCTGCTCCAAGTTTTGTAAGACATCGACCGACCATGTCATGTCTGGGTCCAAGGATACCTCTAGTTGTAGCTCATAAGAGTGTCCCAAAGAAGGAAAGATAAAGAAGTTGCCCGATATTGTGTTTGGTCTGCACCGTGGGAAGCATGCCCCTCTCTGACACACTGATGCCTCTATTGAGACACCTCATCTCTAGACATCACCATCAAAAAAGAAGGTATGGGTACTTAAGGTCATTGTATCAATATGGTTTAATGAGCCTGTAGAGCAAGAATGTGGAATGAAGCAAAGGTCCAAAGTATCAGACATCGTTGTAGCTATTGCTACCAAGTTTGATGAATAAGCAGAGGATGTTCAACGAAGTCCTCCAAATATCAAGATGATCCAAGAAGCGATAATTGAAGAGAAAGTTGAAAAGCTCAGGGCTGAGATTTTTGAATTAGCCAAGGAGCATGGAGTATCCATTGATGATGATGAATATTTTGATTTTAACGATTATCTCAATGAAGACTTCATGGATATTCATGTCATCAAGACTAGAGCCAACATCTGCGCGCGATGCCCAACCTATTGTTGAAGGGAATGTCGTGGATGATTTGCGTAGAGTTATTCTGCTAAGAGATGAGCAAATCAGTCGAATAGAGATGAGAATGGAAGAGATGGCTACCACCATGGTCGTCATGGCTACAGTTCATAGACAATCACAATCGCAGCAATTAGCTTCTCCAGAAGTCAACCGGCCTGGAATAGTTCACATTACCGATGAAAGGAGAGAGGTTGCCTCTGCCAATAGAGATGATCAACAAAAGAAGGGTTCCCCAACAAGTGTAATACCAAAAAAAAGATAAAAAGCAGTTGGTTGAACAAAAAGTTCGAGAGGCCTTAGCCCAATCTAAGGGTGGTGTGTTGATTTCAAAAGGTATACCTTACCCGGAGGAGTTTGATGTCGTACCCTACCCTAAGGGTTTTATGTCGTCAAACTTTAAGACTTTTAACCAAACTAAAATTCCAAGGCAGCATGTAGCATATTTCCAAGCCAGTTGTGGCAACACTGGAGGTAATGAAGCCTTACTCTTCTGTCAGTTTGTCAACTTGTCAGGGATAACATTTGATTGGTATGTTGAGTTGCCTAACGGATTAGTAAAGACATTTGCCGAGTTAGAATATTTGTTCGTGAAGAGATTTTCTAGAGCACAACATCATGTTACTATTGGAGATTCATAGTGGAAAGACAAAAGCCTAACAAGACTTTAGTAGACTATATCTTGAGGTGGAGAAACCTAAGCATGAAGTGTGAGCCTTAACTACGGGAACGACATGCGATTGAGATTCTACTCAAAAGCATTCATGGGCTGGTAGCTTTCATGCTTAAGGGACTCACCGTCAAATCCTTTGAGAGGCTACTAAGCAAAGCCAGTAGTCTATAAGAAGAAGTTAAACATATGGATTCCCAAGAAAAGTCAGATAAGTCTAGGACAACCAGTATATTTGAAAAGAAGTCTGGAATAGTGACAACAGTTGATAAGTGAAAAAAATCAATAAAGATTCAGATAGAACATTCTCATCAGAGTTCTCAGTCATCATCATAGCATGCTCAGCAGCAGATACAACAGTATGGCCAGTATAGCCAATAGTCACACCAGGGAGGACTGCATTGAACAGATAGTAAATGGGGTATGACTCTTTTAGAATGAAAGAAGAGAGTATATTCTTTCAAACATGAGGCTATGTTAAAGATGTTTAGAAACTTGATGAAGAAACCAAAATTTAGATTGCCCAAACAAAATATGCCAGAAGAAGTTAACAAGAAGGATCATCCTAATTTTTGCCCTTATCATCAAATTTTAGGACATACAATAGAGGGTTGTTTCATTTTCAACGACTGGTTTAAGAGGAATTTTAAAGAAGGAAATATAACCATCCAGAAGGAATATTTAAAAGAACCTGAAAAAGGTTTGTACATGTGATTTCAGTACATGTGATTTCAGCCAAGCCAATCACTCCGATAGATCCGTATTGAAAAAAATATGGATGGAGCACAGTTTGGAGCAAGTCATCTAAGAAGATACTGGACCAGATTTAGACCACTTCAGTGTAGACCACCGTTCAAAGTCTATAACCTGCCAAGTCTAAGTTATATATTTTGCTAGAGAAATCACCACAACCGAAGAAGAAGAAGACTGACGTCATGAAGACCGATAGTGCNTGAAGGGGACAAAAATAATAAGTACTTTCATGCTTGTATCAACTATAGTAAGAGATGTAATACCATTCACAAGATTAAAGATCCATTAGGGCATTGGATACTTTCTGAAGGCTTAATTCCAACAAGTGACATCCAGTATTTTCAAACTTTATTCACTCAACCTTCTTTCACCAGATTACTAATCCAGCAAGATCTTTTTTATCAGAGATATACAAGAAATATGAAATTGGATTCTATCCCTGGGAAATTGGAAATTTGGTCAGCCCTGAATTCAATTGACTGCTCCAAAGTTGCTGGCCCAGATGGATTCTCAGTTGATTTCTACAAAAAAGCTTGGAAGACCCTCAAGGGGGATGTAATTGAGGCAGTACAAAGCTTCTTCAAAGGGATGAATTTGCCTAACTATTTGTTGACCTCACTTTTGGTTGAGGTCTAGAAATTTCTTTAGGAGCTTAGGACTAGCCATAGGACTTTCCTACTGACTAGTCTTAGAAAACTAGAAAAGGTACCCTCACCATTAGAAACNATGAATTCATAGTATGTTTACCATATATATGTGTTCGTCTCTTCAAGTCAAATAATTTAAAAAAAATCATCAAAATCCATTAAGAAACGAGAGAGATATTAAGGTTTTAAGTTGGACGGCCTCGGTTAAAACCATCGGGGACGATGAATGGATGCCGTCCATTCTCGCGTGTATTGAATGGATGGCGGAGATCAAGCCGGACGATCCTTTGGAACAATATGGCGGGCCGCGTGGCAGCTGACTCAGAAGGCGGCATCGAAAAGAAGCGCGCCACGTGGCTGTTCGATGGATCTGATGATCCAGTCAGCCCGTGGTTTGAATAAATAAATAGGGGTATTTAATAAATTTAGAAAATAGGCCCCTTAAAATTCAAAAATTCATATCTTTGCATAGAAAATTCATAAAAATAAAATAAAAATACCCACTTGCTCAGTGAACAGAGGAAAATCATATGAAATTATTTTCACATTTATTTGATCCATAAATTATTTAAAAAAAAATGAATTAGTGTTAGGGTTTTTTCAATTCTCCATTCATATTGGATTATCACCTTGACCCCAAATTTTTATATGTTGTAGCCTCTATCTAGGTGCACAATTTGAGTATTTTTCCAAAGACATAAAAGATCTCCTGACAGAGATCTTATTTTTCTAAGTTTTTTATGAATTTTCTATTTAAATAATTATAGAAAATTGTATGTGACTTAGAAAATTTTACATAAATTAATGTAAGTTCCCTATGACTAGAGTAGTCTTAGAAAATAATTTCATGATTTTTAATAATCAAAACATCACTCTTTTGAGCAAACCTTAATTTGCTTAAAACATTCAATTTGAAGCACACAGAGATTAAAATCACTTAATTTTTGCTCTCCATTGTGGCCCATGAGTCAAAAAACTTATCATAAAGATTTCAAGTCATTTGGAGATCATTTAATATTTTTAACTGATTTTCAAAAGTGACCATCAAATTTGAAACTTAAATGATTTTTAAAAATCAAAATATAACTCCAAAAGTTATGAAACTTAGTTTTTTGAGTTCTATGATATTAGGGGGATTTAATAAAAATAAAAATATATTTAAAATAAGTTTTTTTAGTTCTTTGATATGAGGGGGATTTAATAAAAATAAATAATATATTCTAAAATAAAAACTTAAATTTTAAATTATTTTTAATTATTTTTAATAATTAAAAATAATAAAAAATCATATAAAAAGATTTTTAGGTCATTTTAATTATTTTTAATAATTAAAAATAAAAAAAATCATAAAATATTAAAACTCTTGAAAATGGTTTTAATTATTTTTAATAATTAAAAATAATAAAAAAATCATAAAATATTAAAACTCTTGAAGTTTAATTATTTTTAATAATTAAAAATAATAAAAAAATCATAAAATATTAAAACTCTTGAAAAAATTATTTTTAATAATTAAAAATAATAAAAAAATCATAAAATATTAAAACTTTTGAAAATGTTTCAAAATTATTTTTAATAATTAAAAAAATAATAAAAAAATCATAAAATATTAAACTCATAGAAATCTTCCAAATTATTTTCTAAACACTTAAGAATCATTGGAATATTTTTCTAAGGTCTAAAAATAAAGATATCTATTTTTTAAACTTTAAAATAATTTTTAAGGCTTTAAAATAGAGTTTTCACCAAGATAATTCTAAAAAAAAACAAATAAAAATCATAAAAATACAAAATAAATTTCTATGGGTTCTCTAACCTTAGAGAGATTTTCAAAAAATAAAAAATCTATTTTTAACACTTAAAATATTTTATTTTTTTAAAAGTCCAAAAAATTACAATAAATTTTAATAAATCACAAAAAATTCAAAAAATTATGAAATTTTGGAAAAATGACTTCCTAATCTAGGGATAGCTTACATAAAAATTTCAAGTGATTAGAAGTTGTCCTGATCATCTTTTGGAATTTTCTTTAAAAAAGCGTNCAAAAATACAAAATAAATTTCTCTGGGTTTCTTGACCTCAGAGAGATTTTCTAAAAATATAAAATATATTTTTCAACATACAAAATATTTTATTTTTTTTAAAATCTCCAAAAATTTGATTAATTTTAATAAATAATAGAAATTTAAAAAAATTGTGAAATTTTGGGCAAATGACTTTCTGATCTAGGGCTAGCTCATATAAAAATTTCAAGTGATTAGGAGTTGTATTGATTATCTTTTGAAATTTTCTTTGAAGATGCATATTTTTGCATGAAAATAATTATATGAATTAAATTAAATTGTGAAAATTCACATTTTCTCCTCTGATGTCTTAATTGACCTATCATAGGGTTACATAACAATCGCAAAATCATTTGACTTTAATTTGACAGATTATGAAAATTTGGACCCTGAGGGGCAAAATTTTAATTTTGGATATTTTGGCCTTAATGAATATTTAGGCTTAATCAAATTGGGAAATGGCTAATTTCTGATATTAATTAACTCATTTGATGATTTGCAATAAAAAATGAGCCTAATTGGTAGAAACCCACTTCACTTGGCCAAATTACAAGATAAGAGAATAATTCCCATAATTATCAAAATTTTGGAAACTTCAATAGCATAAGATGACTTTTGAATTTAGGGGTATAACTTTAGAAATCAATGATTTCACACCCTTATTTAATAATNCTGGACAGATACGAGTCTGTCTCAACTTCAGAGACTTAAATAAAGCATGTCCGAAAGATGAATTTCCACTACCAATACCAGAAATGATGGTGGNGGATTTTATTGAGAGTATTCTTAGGTAACTTCAGTTACCTAAGATGTAATTAACTATAGGGGCTTGCCCTTATAGGAAGCTTTTCCCGAACCCAGCATAATACAAACCCTATTTAATTT
>JXCR01061298.1:341978-391208 GCA_002079205.1 Phalaenopsis hybrid cultivar
CAGTAGCTTTCATGCTTAAGGGACTCACCATCAAATCCTTCAAGAAGCTACTCAATAAAGCCAGCAGTCTGCAAGAAGAAATGAAGCACATGGAGCCACATGAAAAAGCTAAGGTGACCAGAGTATTCGAAAAGAAATCAGGGATAGTCACAACTGTCGACAAAGGAAAGCAGCCGATAAAGATATATGCAGAAGATCATCCCCAATCTTCGTCACAATACTCTCAGAAACAGAGCAGTCAATCCAACCAACGACCGTCTCAGGAAGGATCACCTCAAACAACATGTAAAAGAGTATCCCTGTTAGAGCGATAGAAAGTTGCTTACTCCTTCAAAGATGAAGCCGTACCTAAAATATTCAAAAGCTTGATGAAGAAACCATAATTCAAACTGCCTGATCCAAAGAAACCCGAAGAGGTAGATAAGAGGAATGAACCAAATTATTGCCCATACCACCGGTTGCTTGGACACACTATAGACAAATGCTTCATCTTTAAAGATTAGCTCAAGAAGAACCTTAAAGAAGAGAATATAACAATCCCAAAGGAGTATTTGAGAGAACTTGAAAAATATTCCATAAACATGATTTCAGCTGAGTCAATCTCCCCAATTGATCCAAATGTCGGAATATATGGATGGAGTACAACTTGGGATGAGCTCAAGAGGGTCCTCAATCAAATGCAGGATTTATCAAAACAAGCTTCTACAAATACTGAAGAAGGATGGAATGAGGTATGGAGCAGATCATCCAAGAAGATACTAAACAAGCTATAGTCTGCATCAAAACAAGCCTCCATTCAGAGTTTGCAGCATACCGAGCCCGAGATGAAGATTTCACCAGAAAATCCGTCATCATCCAGGACAAAGAATAAGAAAAAGAAAAGCTTCACTGTCAGGACCAATAGAACGGGGTTAAAATAGGGGCTGCCTCTATTAGATTGGTTGTCTTAGATTCAGGAAAGAAAATCCTCAAACCTCTGACCATGTATGATTATTTGTTTGCCCAACATAGGTATTATGAATATAATGATTATGATTTTGGCTACATTCTAACTATTTCTAGCGATAATGTAATTGATTTTGATCAATTAAACTCTGATCTTAATTTCCAAACTGATCCTCAAATCGTACTTATGTCTGATGAACCCGTTAACGAGAATGAAGAAGATATCAACATCACCAATTATGATAGCACCATGAGTGAGGAACTAGTTGTCGAGTACCATGGTTCACCGCTCACCATCAATTTGGATCTTTATGATGAAGAAAAAATACCAAAAGTTTTACCTACAACATCTCAAGAAGAAGAAGAAATTATAGAAATAAACCTAAGAAGTGGGAAGGTATTACCTCCAAGAACAGCTACAGTGGATAAAGGGAAACAAGCAGTCACCCGAGAAGAGCTACCTCCACCTCCACCAGTGGAAGAGCTGCATAACCAAGTAAAAATTAGAGGATTGTATAAAGTGGAATATAACATGCTAGCTCATCATAGGAGGTTGCCGGCCAAAATAAGAATTTACGACGCTCCAATCCAGTCAAAGGAGATGAAAGATTCTCTAGGTACAACCTTACTTGACATGGAGATTTGCTTAGCTCGATTGGCCAGCACATCCTCTAATGAAGTTTATTCGTTAAAAGAAAAACCTGTGATAACCTTCACAGATGAAGACTTGTTGTTCGGTACCACCGACCACAACCGACTGCTCTATATCTCTGTTAATATTAACAGATTTGTGTTATCCAGAGTTTTGGTAGATCCGGGAGTGTCACTTAACTTAATGAGTCTACAGATGTTGGCATATTTACATATTGAGACTTAAGAGCTTACAACCATTAAAATGATGTTACGAGGATTTACTCAAAAGGGAGAAAGAGCCCTTGGATTGATTACACTGTTAATGAAAGTTGGAGAACTAGTAACAACTGCAAAATTACACATCATCGATGCACAAACCTCGTCCAATGCTTTACTTGGAGGGCCATGGATTCACGAGCATAATATCTTCTCATCATATCTACACCAGTGCATCAAGTCTTTAAAAGAAGGCAAGAACATTGTTTTAAAGAAGATTGATGCGATGGGACTTAGTGTGTTAATTTTGTAAACATTTTCAATATTACAAAATACATACGACAGATATAATAACAAATATGCAAATTAATCCTAAAAAAATATCTTGAGTTAAAATAGTTTTATATTTTAAAAATATTTAAGCTGCCAAATCCCCTTTAAAAATAACTCAAGTATACATATCACTCAATTAATAAAAGGCTCTAATGGAGTCCTAGATATCGATCCTGCAGGGAAGTTGGAAATTCCTATAAAGTGAGAAGCTTAAATATAAAGTAATAAGTGAATGCTAATTAAAATGCAGTTGAAAGACAAAGTTAACTAAACAAGATGCTAAACTTTCAAAAAGTAAACATACAAAAATTAAACTAATTTTTTTGTGAAGGAAAGTTCAAATTGAAAAAAAGCATCCTTCCCCTTTACAATGAGTATATGGATTGTGAAGAAATTAAAATCATTTGAATATATATANTGAGCAACAGGATTTCAATTCCGATGACCGACAGCTTCTTACGGGCAAACCCCACACCAAAAATAGTGTCGACACTTTTTTAACTACTCTACCATTATTTTAATCCCCAAAAACAATTCCAAGCTCTCTTGGGATCAGTTCAAGCCAATNCTCTTCCGACTGCATAAATAACATTTACTAATCTAGAGTTTGGTCCCTAATTTTGTGGTTAGGTTGAGAGCATACCGACTGCCACTTGAGAGCTCCCACTGCTCCCTCACCCGAGGACTCACAATCTTGCATCAGTTTCTAATCAACTGGACCAAATTGAGGATTTTAATCTGTCACCTCAAAATATTCAATTCTCCATCCAACAATGTATATTTCCCTATCTATTTGCACCCAACTCCATGGATGAAATACTCTCCCATGAAATCAAATGTGATTCTTCACATGTTATAGAAATCAAAGCTCTTCCAGAACATATGTTTCTGAACACATTTTAATAATTAAATTGGCCAGATCAAAAAATAAATGAAGATTGGAGTTCAAATCATCACAAATTATTGATATTTAAAGCCATATAAAAAAATGAATTATTCAAAAAACCATATCTCTAAGTAGGGAGAAGGATAAAGAAGACTACTCAGAATTCATGCGAAGGATACGATAAAACACCGATTTCATATATAAAAACAAGTTTACAAAATAAAACAAATGAAAGACACAACTTATCTCACAATCCTTCCTAAGCAAATCCCTAGAAGTTCTCTCCAAGCCTTACTCTCTTTACAAGCACTCTCAATTATCTCTTAGAAGTGTAATGAAGAAGAAATCTCTCACCTTTACTCTCCTCTTACAATCATTTAAAAAAATCTTCAAGCCCTTGACTTTCTCTATAGCTCTCCTTGTCCCTTCACGCCGCTCTAAATCACACCCAGAAGCTCTCTCTTTTTCAATCACTGGACTTTCCTCTCCTTTATCAAAGGCTGCCTCTCTCAAAAAAAAATTCAAAATCCCCCCCAAAATTTTGTCTAAAAGTCAACTCTTTTAAATTTAAAAGACATGTCCATTGATCCAAGAAACACATCCCTTCATAAAAGAACCTTCTAAAGTGTCTAGACACATTGAATCACTCCAAGGGGTGTTTAGAACAAGTGCCCCTTTAAAAATTCACGCAAAATTTGTCTCGAACCGCCTTAATCCGCAAAAAAGTCGTCCCCAGCGTATGTGACGCCAAATATGGCGCATCATGCACCAAATCTTTGTCAAATAACGCATCTGGTGCCAGTTTGTTGAAGACTGTGTTGTTCTTGGTTTTGACGAGTCTGGCGCCAATCTGGGGCATCATGAGCCATTTTGGCGCATCTTGTACCAGAATTCAAAAATTAACTGATTTGGCTCCAAATTTCATCCTTTTTGCTACTTTTACTCCAAATGCCTAAAATTTATATACCTGCAATAAAAACATTAAAATACCCTTCTTTAAAGTGCAATATCATAAAAAATAAGCATAAAATATATACCGAAAACTACATATTATTTTGCTGTATCAAAATCCCCCAAACTTAAATGTTACATGTCCTCAAGTGACACTATTACTACATGAAAGCATATGACTTGGGATAAAGACTAACATATACTTTGGTTCAATAAATAAAATAGTAAGATTTAAGAAAAAACCTTTAATAACTTAGATTTATATTCTAAGTCTGAGAGTACTTAGTAGTCAATTTTAAGATTTCTGAGTCTCTATTAATTTCAAGTAGAATTACAATTTGTCATATCAAGGATAGTTATAATATTTATATGAAAAAGAACTTCATGAAAACTTTACTAATAATACTACTAATATTCCAATATAAGTTTATAAAATGTAATAAAGCTTTTTCCTTCAATTGATTTAAGTGAAGCCAATTTTTGGTTAGGCATCTTCTTAAGCTTCTCCTCACTTATTTTTCTTTTCTTTTCTTTTTCTTCTCTTTATCTTTTTTTTTTCCCTATTTTAGGATCTTTTTAATCCTTTTCTTTCTATTTTTCAAGTGAGGATTATTATATCTGCATAGTCTTTAATAGTTTTGAACTTCATTATCCTCTTCTTAAAGGCAAAACATTTACCTTTCTTTACTTTATAAATTCATATTAGTTTATGATTTTCATAAAGTCTCAATCTTTTCTTCTTACATGAAATTCTAAAATTCTTAATACTCAAAAATAAAATTTCCTCTACTTTAACTAGAAAAAACATAGCTTTATCTTATCATAACAAATATATTTAACATTAGAATTGACATTCATTATTAAATTTTTTTACCAAACTTTACCATAATATTCATAAACATAAGTATAGTCATTTTAAGTTAAATCTTAACATCCCAGGTCATATTAAATTAATTTTAAAATATAATTACTTAAGGACAAATAAAATTTAGTTTACCTTTTTGTTTAAAGAAAATTTTATTTCCCCCAAACTTAAGTTTTTAGGTATTTTAAAAATGTTTTAGCACAAAATTTAGTTGGTGAAAGTAATCAGTAAATGCATGAAAAAAAAATTGACCTGTGGATGATTTCTAACTATGAAACTAGGCTCTGTTACACTGCAGTTACTAACTTTAAAAATATATACAAACTTTAATGCATTAAATTAAATATAATATATTCTAAAGAATTTGTTAAGAATTAAAAAGAAAATAAAAAAATGAAGGAAAATTAAAAATCTACAGTAACTTTTACAATTTTAAGTTCATAATACAAAATAAAAGTTTTACTACAACAGTTTCAAATGCCAACCAAATAACATCTAGACAATATACAAACAAAAAAACAACCAAACAAATAAACTAACAAAAAAACAACCAAACAAATAAACTAAATCCTAAAAACATCAATCTTCATTGCCCTCCTCCTCATCATCTTCTTTATCATTTTGTTCTTCTTCTTCACCATGAATAGGAGCATAAGGAGTGAAGCTAGGGCAAGTAAGAAATTCCCCATTGTATTCACCGCTAAGATATCTCACAATAGCATCCTCAAAAGCTATATCAAGCTAAATTTTCCTCTGCAGATACTAATCATTATAAGCATTTATCGCTTCAATCTTTCCAATCTGATTCTGAATGTTTACTATATCCAATTGTTGACTCATGAGTTGGTCCATAATATTTTCTAGTGATGCAGGGCGAGAAGTAGAAGCTCTTGCAGCTGATGTAGATGGTCTATCACTTCTTCCACCCCTAGATTCAACAAATGATTCAACTCTCTGATTCATATGCTTCCTAATAGAATTTTGTGACTGTAATCTTTCCTCATTTTTATGGGATTCTACTCTTGATTGCTCACAAAGAGAGAAAATCAGGGCAGGGTAACCCAAACAACTAGCTGTAGAGCTCTTAGTTAAGCTTCGTGCATGATGAACTATGAGAGCACCAACATCTATTTGTTTCATGTTCTGAATGCAATAGTTCAATACAACACTATCCTTCATTACATCAGTCAGATGATTTATTGATAGTAATTTAGCAGAAATGAAGTCGTGTCATACATTTGACTGAATAGTTAACATGAAAGCGGAGAAGTTAACTATGTTATTATTTTTAATCCTCCATTCTCCACTTCCATCATTCAAAAAGGCAATCACTTCATCCAACATTCAATCAGTCATCACGAATGCAACATATTCGTCAAAAATAGTCCTTAGCCCATAAAAAGCATTGATTCTTTCTACAGTAAATTCAACTTGCTTACCTCTCATAAGGATGTGATCGTCATCAGTGAATCTCAAGTTGGCATAAAACTCATAAATCATTTGCAAAATCGCTACTATAGTGAAGTAGCAAAACCGTTCCAAATTTTCGGCAAGAGTCAATCTCTCGATCGCGCCACCCGGGTTAGCAAATGTCAGTTCCAGGATCAATCTTCTTGATTCTATTTGTGTGTTATAACTGTGTTGAGGTTTCAAATTAATAAATCTTTGTGCATCAAAATCATATAACGGCCTTCCTCTCTTCACTCGTGGAGCCATTTGAAATTCTATCAAAATCCAAATGAATTCCAAATAAATTACAATATCAAATCTAACTCCCGAAGTAAGATTATTTGGTAAGAAACTTTTTACCACTAGTTTTCTTCAAGATTTTTCATAAAAAATCCCAAATTTTGGATTTTCCATAATGTAGGAAAAATCCATGGTGAAAATAAAAAAATTTCTAAGTTAAAGTGAAGCTCTTACAAAGATAAGATGAAATCTAAGATTTTTGGCCTCCGAAATCTTCTCTATCGTGCCCAATGTGAAGCCCTAGGTTAAGGTTTAGAGGTAGGAGACGATCCAAAAATGGATTTTTGCTGTGCAATTTTGCAGTTTTTTAGGCAATTTGACATTTTCGGGAATTTGGCGCATCTTGCACCAACTCTCTATAAACTGGTGCATCATGCGCCAATCTAGTGCATCTTGCGCCAACGCCTTAATTTTTTCAGATTTCATTTTCTATGAAAATCTGCTCTGTACTGCTTCACGTCTACCTCTAATTAACTCAAATGAACCTTTATAAGAATGATTAAACATGAATCTAAAATCAATCTTTCACAAAAAAACACAATACTCACTTATATATATAAAATCTGACTATTACAAACTAATATTTTTCAAGCCAACAAATATCTATTTCAGTGTTCAAAGAAAACCAAAACATTCTAACACTGAAATCTAAACATCAAAATACCAAGCATAAATATCAATATAGTTCAATAATGAAAGTAAATACAATCCAACACAACAAAATAGCTAAAACAAGTAGTATTAAACAAAGCATTCCATGCATAGACTAAGTTCAAATATCTTATTAACTCTCGTTCTCGTGGATATCTGACCAAAGGAAAATATGTTGAGATTTTCATACATATTTTATACTATTTTTAATGATATTGCACTCTTAAAAAAGGTATTTTTGATGTTTTATTGCAGGAATGATGAATTAGGGTCATTGGAGCAAAAAGATAGAAAGGTATTTTTGATGTTTTGTTTCAGGAATGATGAATTACGGTCATTGGAGCAAAAAGATGCAAAAAGGAGCAAATTTGGAGCGAAAAGGACCAAAATGTGGAGATTTGAACTAGGCCGTCGACGACACTCTCGACGCCGACGGCGAGTTTTTCCCGAGACTACCGGACAAAATTCTTCAGAAGCCCGCCGACAGCGCCATCGACCCCGCCGATAGCGAGATCGACGGTTATGCCTAGTTAAGCATTGGATAATGCCAAATTTTGAAGGGATGCTTAGGCAACTCTTGGGAAAGCTCATCCACAACTTTAAGAGAACATTTTGGCCGAAAATTAGAGAGGTCTTGGATGTTAGAAAGGTTCTGGAGGTTAGAGAGGTTCCATTAGTGTATAGAGAAAGAGAGCCTGGAGGTCCTGGAGGTTAGAAAGGTTCCATTAGTGTGTAGAGAGTTTACTAGAGTGTCTAAATTAGAGAGTCTAGAGGTCCTGGATGTTAGAGAGTTTCCATTAGTGTATTTACTAGAGTTCCAATATTGTGAGGATTTCTTCGAGAGATTGTAAGTGGAGGGAAAGTGAAAGATTTCTTCCTCCTTGCTACTTCGAAAAGGAATTCTGTGTGCTGTAAAGAAAGGAAGAGATTCAGAGGAACTTCGAGGAGTGTTCTTGGGGAGAAATTATAGATAAATTATTTGCTTGTTGATTCCATCTAAATTAAAGTAACATAGTTTAGATTCCAATCCCTCATTTGCTTCTCCATTTTAGAAAACCTTATCAGGATCTTCTCTCCATTTTATGTCCCCTCTTTCACTAATTCTCTTACCACAAAGGTCCAAAATATTGTTTGATCTGATATGCCCAAGGCAGACGTAGGTTGATCGCCACCATCTAAGGTGAGGGTTTGCTCCTTGTACGGAAATACAAAGCCAGAAGCAAGTGGAAGCCTCCTATTTTAATTTATTACTTAGCAACCCATTTTATAAGGATTACAATGATAAAAATTCAAAAAACTAATGAGAAAATTTTGAAGGGAATGATATGTGACCATTAACGGAGGAAGATATTAACTATCTCTCTAATTTATTATATTTAATAAGGAGCCATAAAAGCCAAGTCTGAAAATTTAAATATTCTAGAAACTAAAATTAAAGTAAAAAAAATAAAATTTAAATTTAAATATTTCTTCTTAATATGTTGTTATGGGTCAAGAATGAGCGCTTAATAGGGCACTTTCTTGGGCTCTTGGAAGTGGACATTTGACTTCGTTTGCTTAAGAGTTTGAAAGTGTTTTAGTATTAGATTAATTCTTATAATTTCTTCTACATTTTTAATCATATCTCATTGCAGTGTTTAATTTCCTCCATACAAAATGCAATATTCATTTATAAAAAAAAATCCCATACATTACTTTTCATCAATTATTCCCTTCTTCAAGTATTTTACTTCGTAGAAATAAATAAGTGAAATAAAAAAAATATATATATGCATGCAATTTGAGAATAAAAAAGTTCACTAAAATAATTTAAATAACTACTTCTCTTTTAAAAATAAAGTAGGAATTCTAATCTAAGTAATCATTTAAAGTATTAAACTAGATTACCAAACTAAATATTAGTACAATTTAAATGATTAACTTGAAAAAAAAAATCTTAAATTACTTTTGAGTAAGAAAAGCCATGTAGTGGATATTCAATAAAAGAAAAAAAGGAAAATAAATACGATGCAAATTTGAAATACTCATAAAAGTTATTCACTAAAAAAAATCACCAAAGTCATCTTCACAAAAATGCAAATAAATTCACACTAAAAATTAGTACCTCATTTATGATGAGAGCTAATTTATTATATTAATGTAAGATATGTAGTTGATTTTTGGTAAAATAATAATTAAAATACACAAGATGCAAATTTGAAAAACTCACCAAAGTTCTTCACTAAGAAAATGAATCACCAAAATCATCTTCATATTCAGACAAATGATTCCTTACTAAAATATAATACCTAATTTATTAAGGGTCGTAAAATTTATTGTAATCATAATTTTAATGGTTGAGATATTAGGCACACCTTAAGTGTAAAACTCCCCTAATATATTTTATTGTCAAATTGTTCCTTTCTAGATTTGGTCTGCCACCAAATATGATGGTGGTGGGTGCACTCTATGGAGAGATAAGTGTTAAAAAGTACTATGGATCTTTGATATTGCATCTAATGATGTGACATGAGGATTTTATTGAATTTTTAAAAGATTTAAAGAGGGAATAATGAATAACATATAAAGACTAGTCTAGATTAGGCTAGAATGGGCTAATTTGAAATATTTATTTGGAAAAGTGGCTTAATAGTGGGTAAATTATAGGAAATGATTATTTGTGGTTAACTTAGGATGCGTACCTATGATTTCAAATAAGTTTTTTTGTTTTAGATGGGTTTAAAATTTTTGTAAGGGTCAGAGAACTAGACTGGGCTATAATTTGCTCTAGCTTGATCAAGAGCTATGAAGAGGGGTTTGGAATGGTTGTGAGGCTTTGGTTGTTGGGTTTTGATATTAATAGAAGATTAAGATGTGGATGAGGGGGTGGTGAAGTTTTTAGAGTAAATTTTATGGAGAGATAATGAATAACTTAAAAGAAAAGCCAAACTAAATATGTAACTTCACCAAATGAAAGTAACACTTTGAAGCCACCAAACATAAAATAACAAGAGAGAAAGGTTTCACTCAAATATTTCATCTAACAACTGATTTAAGTCTTACATATTAGCTCTATTTATAAGGACTACATTGATAAAAAGTCAAAAAAAGGAAAAGCAAAATTTTGAAGGGAATAGTAGGTGGCTATTAAAGGAGAGAGAAGCTAACCACCTTCCAAATTGTTTTCTTGACCAGCCATAAAAGCTTCCAAATTTGAAAATTTAAACTTTTTAGGAACTAAAATTGAAATACAAATAATAAATTATAAATTCAAATATTTCTTTATGATATGATTTTTGTGTTTGTTTTTTAATGGACACTTAATGGATAGTTTTTTTGGCTCTTATAAGTGGACATTTGACTTCCAATTTCTTGAAAGTTGTAATCTGTTTTAGCCTTCACTTGTTTTTATTATTCTTCTTCATTTTGGTCCATATCTCACTTCACCGCTTAATACCTTTTCATACAAAATATGATATCCATTTATTAAAAAAATCTTATTTTTCTCTAAATCAATTCTCCCCTTATTTAAGAGTTCTACTTCATAGAATTAAATAGATAAAGATAAAAATAAAAGATATGCATGAAATATGAGAATAACAAAAATAAATCTACGATTTAAAATTTAGCAAACATGCAAACTAATTTAGATAACTACTTCTCTTTTATAAATTAAGTAAAAATTTTAATTTAAATAATAATTTAAAATGATAAACTAGGTCACCAAACCAAAGATTAACACAAATAGAATGATTAACTTGAAAAACAGTCATTTTTTTTAGTAATGAAAAGCTATGTAGTTGATATTTGATAAAAATAAAAAGTAAAGTACATAAGATGCAAGTTTGAAGAACTCATCAAAATTCTTCACTAAGAAAATAAATCAACAAACTCATATTCACATGCATGCAAATGAATTCTGACTAAAATCTAATACCTAATTTATGAAGATTCATAAAATTTATTATAATCATGTAAACTATATAATGGATCTTTAGTAAAGGAAAAGGAAAATACATAAGATGCAAGTTAAAAAAACTTACTAAAGTTCTTTGCTAAGAAAATGAATCACAAAACTCATCTTCACATGCATGCAAATGAATCCTCGATAAAATCTAATACCTAATTTATTAAGGGTGATGAAAATTATTATAATCATAATTTTAATTGTTGAACCATTATGCACACCATAAGGGGAAGTCTCCCAAGAAATATCTTATTGTTGCATTGTTCCTTCCTAGATCTTTTACCAAATATGATGGTGGTGGGTGCACTTTATGGCAAGATGAGTGCTAACAAATACTATGGATGTTTGGTGTTGCGTATAACAATTTGATGTAAAAATTTTGGTAGTTGTTTAAAAGATTTAAAAGAGATTGGTGCTTAACATACAAAGAGTAGTCTAAATTCAGCTAGTTTGGGCTAATTTAAAATATCTGTTTAGGAAAGTGGCTCAAAAGTGGGTGGATGGTTGAAAAGTTGTTATCTTAGGATAAGTATATAAGGCATGGAGTAAATGATAGTTTTAGATGGTTTTACAATTGTGTTAAGTGTTAAAGAACAAGACTATACTTTACTATGTTCTAGCTTAGTTGAGAGCTATGAAGAGGGGTTTGGAATGATTGTGAAACGTTGGTTGTTGGTTATTGATATTAAGAGAAGTTTAGGAGGTGGATAAGGGGGTGGTGAAGATCTTAGAGCAAGTGTTATGGAGAGATAATGAATAACTCAAAAGAAAAGTAAATATAAATACATAATCTCACCAAAGAAAAGTCCAACACTTGAAACCACCAAACACCAATCAACAAGAGAGAAAATCTCACCCAAATATTTTATTTAATAGTTGATTGAAGTCATTACACATCAGCTTTATTTATAGGGGGTACAATGTTAAAGATTCAAAAAAAAAAAAAAAGAGGAAAAAATTTGAAAGAAATTGTAGGTGGGCATTAATAGAGGAAGATGCTAACCACCTTGCTAATTTATTATTTTTTTATGACCTGCTATAAGAGCCTCCAAGTTCGAAAATTCATACTTTCTAGAAGCTGAAATTAAAATATAAATAACAAAATATAAATTCAAATATTTCATCTTGATATGACTAGTGATGAGCCTTGAATAAGCTCTTAATTAAGCACTTTCTTACACTTGCCCGAACACTTGTAAGCAGATATTTGGCTTAATTTGTTTGAGAGTTTGAATGTATTTTAGCCTTCACTTAATTCTCATAATTTCTTTTTTATTTTTGAACATATCTCATTACACAACTTAATTTTCTTCCATACAAAATATGATTTTCATTTGTATAAATAATCTTACATTGTACTAATTCAATTATTTTATAATAATTATTCAAAAGATGTTCAATTCTTGTTAGAAGATTAAGCATATGTGATTTAATCATAATTTTAGGTTGATTATAGTAAGTTCTTAGTAGTTACAATATGTTTACTAGTGTTATGGGTAATCGTTTAACTGTGAGCATTAATTGCAATCATAAATAACTAGAATGTTAATGATAATCACAAACGATGAATGTAAAATAATCATCATCATGAAATTTCATTATAGTACAAACATGCATGAAAGAAGAATGGTCAAGAAGCTACGCATTTAAAGGTTGAATGGGCTTTGAGTTATTTATTCAATAACAGAGGTGTTTTAACTAAATAAAATTTTTAGGCATATTTTCTTAATAAATTAATAAGAATCATACTTGTTAATATGTATATATTTTTTTTGGCATATTCTTCAAAATGAATACCTCAACCATTGAGATAAAACTAAAGCCTAAGCCACCCCAACGATACTAAATAAAACGCAAAAACAAGAGTAATAGCAGAGTAACGCCAGAATAACACAACAGTAACACCAACACTCACTTCATCTTGACCTTCAAAGTTCAGGCTGAATGATGGCATCTCAACGTTCATGGAGACTTCCGGCATCTCAACGTTCATGGAGAAATCGACTTCCGGCATCTGAACGTCCATGGAGCTGTGAACCGGAGCTGTGAACCGGAGCTGTGAACGGAGCTGTGACCGGAGCTATGAACGGAGCTATGAGCGAAGGTGTCAAAAAAACCAGCGAAAATATTTCTTCACCCTTCGAATAGAACAGCAACCGGCGCGAACTCATTTTATGGTGGCGGGATTTTTTTCAGAATTCGGGTTTTGGGTCAGGCCCGGGTCGTGAATACCCCTAAATTAAGTGAGACCGTAGTTTACAGGCCTTCCTTACGATGGGTAGTACTGAGGGAATAATTCTTCCATTGCTGACATATTGTTGTTCTGAACTCACATACTAATCTCACCGCCTCCATGGCCTGAACCGGCGCTCCCATCCGTCTTCCTCCCTGGTTCTATTTCATTTCTTCCCTGCCCCATTTCATTCTTTCGATTCCTGATCCTCTCTCTTCATCTCACTAGAACCATTTGATTCCGATTCCTCCTTTGCTTCTTCAGTTCGAGAATACCCTATCAGGGTCTTCTCCCCACTCGATCTCCCCTCTTTCATCAATTCTCCTAGCACAAAGTTTCAAAATTTTCGTTGATCCGATATGCCCCAGGCGGACGTCGCCTGATCGCCGCCTTCTAAGGCGTGGGCCGGCTCCCACTTGTATGGAAACGCGGAGCCGGAAGCGGGCGGAGGCCTCCTCTTTTAACCACCCTGCTACCCGTGCATCGAAGCGCCCTCGCTCTTCCTCTGCCTCCTCTTCTGATACGCCGGTTGCATTCCGCACTCGCCAAGCCTTGAACAGCACAGCCTCCCCCGTCATGGATTCTGATAATGCCTCTGGTGGTCGCCGGGAGCGCCGTAACTTCGGAAGGAGCAATGTGAGGGACAGGGATCCTCCTGCTGACAAGGGTAAGGAGAGGGACCCCTCCGAGGGTTCCTCTCGCTTTCGGGAGAGGGAGAGGGAGAGGGAGAAATATATGGATAGAGAAGCTGAGAGAATCTTAGGACTTAGCTTCGACAGTGGCGGTGCAGATGATGACAACGATAGCGAAGGTGGCGTGAGTGCCCTTCACCAGAACTTCAGTTCTGCTAGCAGTGCTCTTCAGGGGCTTCTGCGAAAGTTAGGCGCGGGATTGGATGATCTTTTGCCTTCATCTGCCTTGTCAGGTTCCTCCTCACACCAGAGCAGCAAACTCAAGAAAATACTATCCGGGCTAAGAGCCGACGGGGAGGAGGGCCGGCAGGTAGAGGCACTGACGCAACTTTGCGAGTTGTTGTCGATTGGGACTGAGGATTCTCTGGGATCATTTTCGGTAGACTCCTTTGTGCCCGTCTTGGTTGGGCTTCTCAACCATGAGAGCAACCCCGATGTGATGCTGCTCGCTGCAAGGGCACTTACTCATCTGTGTGATGTTTTGCCTTCGTCCTGTGCTGCCGTTGTGCATTATGGTGCTGTGCCCTGCTTCTGCGCCCGACTTCTGACCATCGAATACATGGACTTGGCCGAGCAGGTATCCTTTGTCTTTTTTTTTTTTTTTTGGCTACCTGGTTTACACCTGAATCTATCTATCTACACTTGTCCTTTGTTAACATTCTAGTTTTTTGCTTTGACTCGTAGAACGATAATGCGTTTTTTCAGACTGTGGGTCTATTCGGGGCAACTACAGCTTATCCAGATAAGCTGACTGGTCGTTTGGTTTGTGTGTTTTTGAAACAGTTAATTTGTAGCTGTTTCTGCATAAATGATAATTCTGCCCCATATTTGGATAAAATGTTTAGCTGTTTGGTTTGTGCGTTTGAAAAACTGTTGATTTGCTGTTTTTTTTGTGGATAAACGACCATTCCGACACGCGCAGTGTCTGTTTGCACCAGAACTGTAACGACTACTCATTTGACAGTTGAGAACTGAAAAAAATCATTTTATAACAGTACAAAATTATGATGTACACTTCACTTAAAATTGAGTATCAAGATACTTAATTAAAATACATATTGAAATTACAATTAATAATAAGATTATAACATTCATTTTAAAATGCGAAAAAAAATGTCATGATCATTGTTGTTCGGTTGGTGCACGATCGAACCCCGAGCAACATTGTTCGATTGGGAAACAATCGAACCACAAGTGACGTTCTCCAGTTGTTATACCGTTGAACCCTTTGCAACGTTGTCCGATTGAGATAATGTAGAATCTGACAGACTCTTTGCCCACCTAATGAACCTGCAGTCGTCCGGTCTGTCTGCCCACAACAGACACCTGTAAAACTGTCGCTCGTAGGTATGTTGCCGGCGTCACGCGAGTAACAAGGACGACAGTCCGCAACAGCATAGCACTCGCCCGGACTTCTCTGAAAACCTGTAGCTCATCTCACTACAATTAGTTAAGATAGAATAGATCAGTCATGAAATTACATGAAATAAAATAAAGTTGACAAAAGTTGGATTATACTAAATCATTTGAATCAAGCAATACATAATATAATGTTATTTTTTTTTCTTTCTAAATGCTAAAATAAAGTTGACAAAAGTTGGATGAAGTGGCTATCAATTCAAGTGTTATAGAAGTAAATATTAAATTTTTGGTGTAAGAAATATAATTGCATATGAATTTGCTTTCTCAATCTTATTTATAAACAACTTAGTGGCTAGCAACAAAAAATGAAATAAGCCACTTTATTTACATATAAACAAATACAATGCAAAATGATGCTTGTTGTTTAGAAGCAATCAAATGGGGGCATGTAGAAGAATTTGTAAGAGTTCCTTGCAAAGCAAATAAATACTAGGAGAGCCTCGTCGAAGTTAATCGCATTTACACAAGAAATATCAATGTTTGGTGACTAGAAATACACCAATTGGAAGTTAAAATTTTCTAAAAATACACTGCAAGCAAACTGAAATCAAAGCTAATAACACAAAACACACGTAGAATTAAAAAGAATTTTGGCAACTTTATTATTGTGTCAATAGAAAATTGAGTAATAGCACATATTGCTTTGTAAAAGAGTCATTTCAACTTTTCAAACACACATAAAATTATATTATATTAACCAAACCACACTCAACCTTCATGGAACCTGAATTGGTATTTGAAAATAAGAATTACATAATAAAACTCATATAAAATTAGTTATAGAAATTCCATGTTTTAATACATCAAAATTATATATATATATATATATATCTATATATCTAAATGCAATGAAACCAACTTGATTCTCTGCAACTCACTCTACAAGTGAAAGAAGTAGAACTATTCCTCATAGAACTTTCTTACTAAGGCTTTTGTTCTATATCTCTTCATTACTTTTGTTGACTTGCTCTAATCTAATTGATTTTATTTATTAACTTTTTGTCCTCTACTACCTAAAACGAAGCACCAGGAAATGAAACTACATTTTTTATTTCATCGCTTACTCCCTCCTATAAATAGATGCAGTGAGAGAATCAAGAAGCTATCGATAGATGCATGAACTCCCGTTGCAACAACCCCAGTGAACATGTCATCTAACTTCTCTTCCACTACTGGATCAATGCTATTGAATTTTAACTTCTTAGCTGCTGGCATGACCTGCACGACATAGGAAATTGAATTAGTTAAAGCAGTTCAATATAACTAAAAATGAATTAAGGAAATGGTGAAAGGTATGCCATTACCTCTAGTTTTTCAGCCCACGAATCCTCAGGAGCATCTATTGTTCGCTTCTCTGAATCCCATCCCAAACCTGTAGTTCCCCTCTTAAGTTCATTTCATATTTTCCAGTCATTCTTTAATTGATCCCGCTTATTCTTAAATTTCATCCTATCATAGTCTCTTCCTGTCAATTCCTTGAATTTGATCATAACATTTGCCAACATTCTTTGTTAAAATATGTCGTTGGTTTATTTCCCAGCTCGACTTCCCTAAGACAGAGATCATAGAAAATATTGGTGGCATTCCCGTCTCACATGGCCGATGTTCCATCCTCTTTGCTCTTAATCATTGCACGACTTACTAGTAAGTGGGAAATAAAAAAAGAATGCATTCAATAACATTAGCATCAAATGTTGAAGGTTATTCAAACCACAAAACTTAGAACGAACAAATCTAAACATATGACAATAAACCAAACAAATGAACAAAACTACCTTATTTAAGCCTTTGAGGAAGACATTAATATTAGAGTAGCCTTTAAATGTTTCATAATAATGTTGCTACATTTCCTAGCTTTGAACATTGAGGAAGTCATTAATATTAGAATAGCATTTGGGAAAGAATGTGATATGAAATATTTTGGTGATATGAATGTAAAAGGCAAATTTTAGGAGACCACGAGACTGGTGGGAAAGCAACATGATTTAACACCAAAATCTTAATGAGATAGTTAAGATTACAGCTAGGTGCGAAAGCAAAAGGTACACTTTAGAGGCTGGTTATGTAAATGCATAAGAAGTGCTTGTTACTATACGTAAACCTTCCAATTTTATCTCTTGCAAGACATCAATCACAAAATCAAAATTTCAAACCTGTTTGAGCAAAATTCATCTTACAAAAAATTGGATGATAAAAGAGACCCGTAGAACATTTTTAGCTCTTGCTATAAAATAAACATACATTTTATACTCCTTTCTCACAATAAAGAAAATGCAGTGTTAAGATACCCCGAAGTCCTAGTTCACCACTGGTAGCCAATTGCACCATATATACATGAACTCGTAATTCAAGGATCCAGAAAGCTCAGAGCTCGTGCGAAAAGAACACTAGGTATCTGATCAAAACGTTAAAAGTAATATGGAATGACTGAACCAAATTAAGAATAATCATAAAAAATAATATTAATAAAAATAATAAAGGGAGAACTACATACATACCACTCAATTCCTATGCATTTACAAATCTAATAACAAAACTACAATTCAATTTTTAGATACATGCCATCATTATATATGCATGAAAAGTTCTATTTCGTTTTATGAGTTAAAATGGTGATATTATTTTTTAATGTTATATGAAAAATTTGGGTGGTATAAATGTAAAAAAAAAAAATCAAAGTACTAGTATTCGATATAAAAATACATAGGAATTAGGAGGTGTGTATGTAAATGCCCCAAATAATAAGGCCGCTGCCATTGTTTTCAGCATGTAAGAGCACGCCAAATGTAAGTAATATTACATATAGAATAGTAATAGGCGTCAAATGAACAAAGAATACTTGCAACAAGATGCTGACATAGATAATAATCCACATTGTTATTTGTCCTAAATATCATTAGGACAGAAGAAATGACAAAACCATCGCCAAAATCTGTCCAAATAGAATCTTCAGCCAACTAAAAACCATCTTAATAAGGCACGATAGGCCCCTACATTATGTATTGTTGTTGCAGTGCACCGTCACTGGTTAGTAGGAATGGGGGTGATTATAAAGGATGCTACATTACGGGTTGGTGCTGGCCTTCTTGAAAGTTTTTATGTGCCCCTATACATTCTTATGCTCTCTCATATTGTGTGTCTGCGAGGATCTGATGCAAGCTCTGAATTCTGTGTCAGTGCCAAAAATCTTTTGCTAACTTGACATATAAATTAATTTTATTATTTGAAGTGGGTGCAAATTAAATATTTACTTTGGGAATATTGAATAACATGTGCTTCTTTCTCTCTCTCTCTCTCTCTCTCTCTCTCTATATATATATATATATATAGGAAAGNGGAGCAGGTATCCTTTGTCATTTTTTTTTTGGCTACCTGGTTTACACCTGAATCTATCTATCTACACTTGTCCTTTGTTAACATTTTAATTTAAATGCCTTTTGTCAGACTGTGGGTCTATTTGGGGCAACTGCAACTTATCTAGATAAGTTCATTGGGCATTTTTGAAACAGCTGATTTGTAGCTGTTTCTGAATAAATGACCATTCCGCCCCAGATCTGGATAAATTGTTTAACTGTTTGGTTTGTGCGTTTGAAAAACTGTTGATTTACTATTTTTTTGNTAGACTGTGGGTCTATTTGGGGCAACTGCAGCTTATCTAGATAAGTTGATTGGGCGTTTTTGAAACAGCTGATTTGTAGTTGTTTCTGAATAAATGACCATTCCACCCCAGATCTGGATAAATTGTTTAACTGTTTGGTTTGTGCGTTTGAAAAACTGTTGATTTACTATTTTTTTGTGGATAAATGACCATTCCGACACGCGCAGTGTCTGTTTGCACCAGAATTGTAACGACTACTCATTTGACAGTTGAGAACTGAAAAAAAAATCATTTCATAACAGTAGAAAATTATGATACACTTCACTTAAAATTGAGTATCAAGATACTTAATTAAAATAGATATTGAAATTACAATTAATAATAAGATTATAACATTCATTTTAAAATGCAAAAAAAAATGTTATGAGCATCGTTGTTCGGTTGGTGCACGATCGAACCCCGAGCAACATTGTTTGGTTGGGNGTACACTTCACTTAAAATTGAGTATCAAGATACTTAATTAAAATAGACATTGGAATTACAATTAATAATAAGATTATAACATTCATTTTAAAATGCAAAAAAAAAAAATGTTATGAGCATCGTTGTTCGGTTGGTGCACGATCGAACCCCGAGCAACATTGTTTGGTTGGGAAACAGTCGAACCACAAGTGGCGTTCTCCGGTTGTGATACCGTTGAACCCCTTGCAACGTTGTCCGATTGAGATAATGTAGAATCTGACGAGCTCTTTGCCCACCTGAGTTGTCGTTACAGTCGTCCGGTCTGTCTGCCCACAATAGACACTTGTAAAACTGCCGCCCGTAGCTATGTTGCCGGCGGGATGTGAGTAACAAGGACGACAGTCCGCAACAGCATAACACTCGCCCGGACTTCTCTGAAAACCTATAGCTTATCTCACTACAATTATTTAAGATAGAATAGATCAGTCAGGAAATTACATGAAATAAAATAAAGTTGACAAAAGTTGGATTATACTAAATCATTTGAATCAAGCAATACATAATATAATGTTATTTTTTTTTCTTTCTAAATGCTAAAATAAAGTTGACAAAAGTTGGATGAAGTGGCTATCAATTCAAGTGTTATAGAAGTAAATATTAAATTTTTGGTGTAAGAAATATAATTGCATATGAATTTGCTTTCTCAGTCTTATTTATAAACAACTTAGTGGCTAGCAAAAAAAAATGAAATAAGCCACTTTATTTACATATAACCAAATACAATGCAAAATTATGCTTGTTGTTTAGAAGCAATCAATGGGGCATGTAGAAGAATTTATAAGAGTTCCTTGCAAAGCAAATAAATACTAAGAGAGCCTTGTCGAAGTTAATCGCATTTACACAAGAAATATCAATGTTTGGTGACTAGAAATACACCAATTGGAAGTTAAANGTAAGAGTTCCTTGCAAAGCAAATAAATACTAAGAGAGCCTCGTCGAAGTTAATCGTATTTACACAAGAAATATCAATGTTTGGTGACTAGAAATACACCAATTGGAAGTTAAAATTTTCCAGAAATACACTGCAAGCAAACTGAAATCAAAGCTAATAACACAAAACACACGTAAAATTGAAAGGAATTTTGGCAACTTTATTATTGTGTCAATAGAAAATTGAGTAATAGCACATATTGCTCTGTATAAGACTCATTTCAACTTTTCAAACACACATAAAATTATATTATATTAACCAAACCACACTCAACTTTCANTGAGCAGACCCGAAAGTAGGCACCCAACCCACACGATACAACACAAAAAAAAAAAAAATTCAAAAAAAGAGAGGATACATATAAAATAAAAAAAAAACTCAATCCACCAGGGCGCGGAAGTAGTTAGGGATGGCCCAATTTAGTCCTACCTCTGCCTCTAGTATTCAGAAGAGGGTCAGCTAACAGATTGGTGAGGTGCGTACCATTATCCAAAGTAACCAAAGTATCATCCATTAAAATCCTTAGCTCAAGTAGATCTCTATTCTTCTTCTTCCTCCTGGAAGTGTAAACCTGTCATTCGAATCAGGTGGTGAAGCTGTAGCAGAAAGATTGCCAACCGTTGTACCCACAATAGTTTTTAGTATGTGTGAAGTATGAATTGTCGCCTCTACATCGGATACTTTCTGAAGATGGGGAGTTGCAAGGTTCTTCTGATTATCAGTCCGAACACTATCCTTTGTAGGTAAGGATCCTTCAGTATTGTTTTCAAGAGGGTTTGAAGATGTAGGTTGCCCAACAGAGCCATCCATCATCACATCAATCGCAGAAATAATAACAGTATTGTTAAAAAGGGTGGGGGGGTCCACAGGAGCAATTAGATCAGTCACCAAATCCTGTCTTGTGGTAGTTTCCTCCCCAGGTGGAGCNAAAGATGTAGGTTGCCCAGCAGAGCCATCCAGCATCACATCAATCGCAGAAATAATAACAGTATTGTTAAAAAGGGGGGGGGGGGTCCACAGGAGCAATTAGATCAGTCACCAAATCCTGTCTTGTGGTAGTTTCCTCCCCAGGTGGAGCAGATATGTCCAGAGCAATAGGGTTAGACCACTCCTTATTCACTTGAACTTTCGGTTTCAAATTAGGATGGAGCTTGTGGCATTTTTCAAGGGTATACCCAAACATCTTACAATGTGTATAATAAGAAGGTCTGTGTTCCATGATGATTTGTTGTCAATATCCATTATGAGTTGTGCCCAGACAGACTGCAATAATATCAGGTAAAGTAATATCCCTTTCCATAAGTATTCTTGCCACAGGGGTCTGGTTAGATGAAAGTCGGTAGATCTAGCTTCATAGGATTTCCAAGTATGACCCCAGATGTATGTATGTATGTATGTATGTATGTATATGAAAAAACATTAGATGCCAAGATTTTATTAATTTATGTGCATCATATATAATGATATATTAAAATTTATGGGGCATGTGCCCCACATATAAATTCATTCTTGAAGCTCTTTTATGATAACTTGGAAACTAGTTTTATAAATATTAATATGAAGTTAGTTGATGTTTAATTTTCTTCTTAAGTCATAGTCAAATTTCCAAGCTGCATGCTACTTTCTGTATATCATATGCATTTATAGGTGTGTTTAAATATCTGTAGACGACTATGATTGGTTGTGAATAGGGGTGATTTAGAATCATGTTGTTGATTCAAATCCATCGTGGGACAAGATTGCTAGTTTCATTGGGAACATCATAGAAGTTTTAGAAGAACCTAGAAAAATTATATTATATTGATAAGCAGATTTTGTGGTGGAGTGAGGAGATAAAACAAGTCATTAAAAAAACAATATATTTTAAAAGATGCGAGAAAACTAGAAATCTTGTAGCGAAGTCAGTGAGAATGAATCAGTTTTTGATGATTTATGCGTAGATCAAATGTAAGTATGAAGGTATATAAAATATATAAAGCAAGGGTTAAGAGGTTTAGGGAATTTGATAATGTTAGATTGCAATGAGAGCCGAAATAAAGTTATCATTTTGGAAGAATGTAACCCAAAAAAAAAGTATTAATAGTTAGGAACAAATGACATGTTCCAAATCATGATAATTATAAAGGAATTAAACTTATTAGTTGTACTACGAAGTTATGCAAGGGATTTAAGGAATATAAAAAAATTATGCCAAAATATGAGAATCGATTCTTTTTATTGTCTATAAATTCTTTTATGAAATCATTCTTTTTACAAAGAAAATTAACCGTAAATTATATAGATTTGAGAAACTATATTTATATGTTTCTTATTGGCCTTAAGTAGGCTTATGATCGTGTCCCATGAGAATTAATTTGGTTCCTTTCTGCTAAAATATATATATATCAGAAGTTTGTTCTACTTATTAGTAATATGCTTGTGAGAGCATTGATTTGTCTTTTGACAAAAATAATTTCTTGTTATGGCAGGATCATGTTCATGATCAAAATTAAGGTTTTTTTTTGGTATTGAAATTTTACTTAAAAAATGATATTCATAATGAGGTGCCTAGATGTATGTTTTTATCAGGTACATTGTTCAAATTAGTTAGAAATCTATTAAAAAAGATTTTGTAGGAATAATGTAGCAATTTTAAAATATAAATAACGAAAATCAATGGAATGAATATTTAGTATATGATATTTAATGTTTGTTGGTATCATAAACTGTATATTGGATAGCTCATGTAGATGAATAAGGTTATAGGTGACGATATAACTTTTAGACTGAAGGCCGAGTAGTTAAAATAGTGCGATTCCTCATTAATATTATGCAATGTGATATTATTATGGTAACTGGATTGTAAATTTGGTAAAATCACAATTGGGACAAGAATATTACATTGGTTCAAAGTTTTACCATTAAAGAAGTCATTGATAGCCAAGTTGAATTCGTAGAAATGAGAAAGCCTAGAGGCATCTGTGACAAAATTAAGGGAGATAGATTGAGAAATTTTTATGTTTGAGTGATAGTGGGATCATATGCTATTGTGCACGTTCAATGAAGTTAGAAGGCACAATTTTAAGACATCCGGGTAAAATTCGGCTCAAATGATTAAGAAGAGAAGGATTTAATGGTTAGAAGCTATCAAAAATATTTTTGCAGAATAAGTTTAACATACCCTATATCTCTCAATCAAAATAAATAGAGAATAAAGATTCATATAGTTGACCACAAGTATTTGGAATAATGTCAATGTTGGTGTTTTTTTTACAAGTTCAAAAAGGCTTATCATCATTAAAATATCATATCATAATATCTCTCATGCTTTACATGAATGTTATTAACACATTAAATTTCACAATCTATTAATATTTAGTGACACCTTAGATTTTAAGACATCTGTTGAAGCTTCCTGATAATTCATCTTGCTGTTTAGAACTAGTTTCAATAATTTTTTATTCCAAATTTTGACATACTGGTATATTTAGTTCAATGTGTATGTAGTTATGTATCTAAGGATTCATATTAATATGTATAGAATAATAAATATGCCATGGTAGGATTGTTAACTTGAGAAACTAACCCAAATTAAGAAGAATTGTTTTCTTCTTCGTAGTAGTTGTTATATAAAATCTAGTTTGGTTAAGGTGTTATAGAATAAGGTAGGCTGTATTATATAGTGATTTTTCCCCGAGCAAACTATCATGAAGCCAACCCCCTTGACCCCTGTCCTACATAGTATTATTAGATAAAAGAAGGGAATTTGCCAGATTTTTAGATTGTTGCACTTTATGTTGTGAACTCATAGTGCCATTTTCATATTCAAGAATGTTGAGTACGTCACCTTACAGGTACCTATGTAGTGTGTTGGCAGTCACACATTCATAATTGCAAGTTAGACTTTATACCTTAAGGAACCAGGGAAGATCCATTGTCCCTGTTGAAAAATATTTGCTTTATTTTGCAACAATATAAGTAGTGGGTATATGTTTGTTAATTTATTCCACTATGCCCTAAATTTAACGCTTTAGTGGAAATTTTTTGTTCTTTGTAATAACTTATAAATGGGTTTAATTGGTCTTCTTCAGTCTCTTCAAGCTCTCAAGAAGATTTCACAAGAGCACCCGACTGCTTGTCTGAGGGCTGGGGCACTTATGGCTGTTCTTTCTTTTCTTGACTTCTTCTCAACTGGAGTTCAGGTAAAAAGGTTCTGCTCTTTTTAGTTATCCAGTAGTGATAATCTTGCCTTTTAAAATTGATTTTGGAAAAAAACTCATTTGTTTTATTAATTACTCGTACTTCTTAATGATGCTTATTAGAGGGTGGCGTTATGTACTGCTGCCAACATGTGCAAGAAGCTTCCGTCCGATGCAGCTGAATTTGTGATGGAAGCAATTCCATTGCTGACAAACCTCCTTCATTATCATGATGCGAAGGTATTGAATGTACTGAATCTTAAAATGGAAAAAAGATATTTGCATTGGCTACTTTTTATTAATTTTTCTATTTAACAATATTTTTTTTGGTTGTAATCACTGCTAAATTTAAGTCCAGGTGCTTGAATATGCCTCCGTTTGCCTAACACGAATAGCTGAGGCATTTGCTTCGTCTCCTGATAAATTAGATGAGCTATGCCATCTTGGGTTGGTTGCTCAGGCCGCTGGGCTAGTTTCCTTGAGTAACTCAGGAGGACAGGCTTCTCTTAGCACGTCGGCGTACACGGTATCTATATGTGAAGGCTTTGATGTGATTTATTTTGTGCTCCCTTTTCCTTATTGTTTTAACCATTTTAATTATTTCAGGGATTGATACGCCTCCTGTCAACCTGTGCTAGTGGATCACCATCAGCAGCTAGAACTCTTCTTCTCCTTGGCATCAGTGGAACACTAAAAGATATTTTGTCTGGTTCTGGTCTTGTTGCTAATGTTTCAGTTCATCCTGCATTAGCAAAGCCATCAGAACAGGTTTTGGATGCTTACCTTTTCTCATATTCTCCTTCACCAACCTACTTGGCATATAATACCAGTTTTCTTTGTGCATGAAAACTTAACCTACTTATGCCTTGCTTATATTTTAAATATTTTTGCTACGATCTTATGATAATAGTTTATTTTGTCTGCTGTACGTTCTGAACGATAGCCTGACTTTGATGTTATAAAGGAATTCTTATCATTGTTATTTTAATGCATTTGCCAGATTTATACCAGCATGTTTTATAACAAAGCAATATACAGGTGCTTAGCCCTGACTATTTGATTCCCTAGTACTTGGATGGATGGTAGGTTGTTAATTGTATAATTTTACACATATAACGCTATTTGAGGTTGATTGCTTCTTGCTTTTGTATGGGCTTGTTTGGGATTACTTTTTTTTATTTTAAAAATATATTTGTTTAATTCATTTTTTGCATGTATTTATCTTTTGTTTTTAAAATCCACTTAATATGTTATACCTTATCATATATATTTTTTGCTTTAAATCAAAACACACACAAAAAAATAAAAATAAAAATAATAAAACAAAAAATAAAAGTGGTCCCAAAAGACCCTAAGCTTTTCAAAAGTTTTATGTTTTTGTTTCAAGTTCAATGAAGATGCCTTCTAAGACTGATTAAAGAACTTAGGCTTATGCTATCTGTTACAAGGTTTTGTTAAAGTGTCAGGCTGTGTGTGTGTGTGTGTGTATCTGTATAGCTGTGTGTTTATGTGCATGCATGTGCATAAGGAAGAGTACTTCACTCACCAAAAAAAATTCACATTAAAAAATGGGATGGGTTTCATTACTTANGGAAGAGTACTTCACTCACCAAAAAAAATTCACATTAAAAAATGGGATGGGTTTCATTACTTAAGTGAATCAACATAGTACATACTGTCTCCCAATCAAAGGTACATATAATATACTTCCTATTGTAATTGGTCCACCTAAGCAAAATTTAGGGATAAAATCTTTGGTATTTATCTAATATGGTATTTATTTAAATTTTGCGTGAATTCGCTTGGGGTGCATGACAAGTTTCATAGGGATAAAATCTTTGGGCACCCTATTTCATTTGGTGCANAAATACCATTTTGTGTGAATTCGCTTGGGGTGCATGACAAGTTTCATAGGGATAAAATCTTTGGGCACCCTATTTCATTTGGTGCGCAATGCCTCTCTGCTTGTCTTGATTTTTATTGTGTACATATTGTTTAGGTTTGATATTGAAGCTTTGGAAGACTTCAATTCATATTTATCCCATGGAGTGACCAAAGAGGCTGAAATGAGAAAATAAATTGTTGACTAATGCTCGGCTTGATAAATAAGTACAATGGAAAACTGAAAATATTTTGATTAGACGAATTTTTTTACAATTTCATGCTTCAATTAAAGGGGGTGGATGGCCTTGGTGGCTGAAGTTCTGTTAAAGTGGGAAAGTGCATGTTATGATTTAATGATGTTGTTTAGNGGGTGCGGAAGTAGTTAGGGACGACCCAATTTAGTCCGCCTCTAGTATTCGGAAGAGGGCCAGCTAACATATTGGTGAGGTGCGTACCATTATCCGAAGTAACCAAAGTATCATCCATTAGATTACTTAGCTCAAGTAGATCTATATTCTTCTTCTTCCTCATGGAGTGTAAACCTATCATTCGAATTAGGTGGTGAAGCTGTAGCAGAAGGATTGCCAACCGTTGTACCCACAATAGTTTCTAGTATGTGTGAAGTATGAATTGTTGCCTCTACATCGGATACTTTCTGAAGATGGGGAGCTGCAAGCTTCTTTTGATTATCAGTCCGAACACTATCCTTTGTAGGTAAGGATCCTTCAGTATTGTTTTCAAGAGGGTTTGAAGGTGTAGGTTGCTCAGCAGAGCCATCCAACATTACATCAATCGCAAAAATAATAACAATATTGTTAAAGGGGGGGTTCACAGGAGCAATTAGATCAGTCATCAAATCCTGTCTTGTGATAGTTTTCTCTCCAGGTGGAGCAGATATGTCTAGAGCAATAGGGTTAGACCCCTCCTTATTCACTTGAACTTTAGGTTTCAAATTATGATGGAGCTTTTGACATTTTTCAAGGGTATACCCAAACATCTTACAATGTATAAAATAAGGAGGTCTGTGTTCCATGATGATTTGTTGTCAATATCCATTATGAGTTGTGCCCAGCCAGACTGCAATAATATCAGGTAAAGTAATATCCCTTTCCATAAGTATTCTTGCCACAGGGGTCTGGTTAGATTGAAAGTCGGTAGATCTAGCTTCATAGGGTCTCCAAGTATGACCCCATATGTATGTATGTATGTATGTATATGAAAAAACATTAGATGCCAAATTTTATTAATTTATGTGCATCATATATAATGATATATTAAAATTTATGGGGCATGTGCCCCACGTGTCCACTCTAAATTCATTCTTGAAGCTCTTTTATGATAACTTGGAAACTAGTTTTATAAATATTAATATGAAGTTAGTTGATGTTTAATTTTCTTAAGTCATAGTCAAATTTCCAAGCTGCATGCTACTTTCTGTATATCATATGTATTTATAGGTTATTTTGTGTTTAAATATCTGTAGACGACTAGGATTGGTTGTGAATAGGGGTGATTTAGAATCATGTAGTTGATTCAAACCCATCGTGGGACAAGATTGCTAGTTCCGTTGGGAACATCATAGAAGTTTTAGAAGAGCCTAGAAAAATTATATTATATTGATAAGCAGATTTTGTGGTGGAGTGAGGAGATAAAACAAGTCATTAAAAAAACAATATATTTTAAAAGATGCGCGAAAACTAGAAATCTTGTAGCGAAGTCAGTGAGAATGAATCAGTTTTTGATGATTTATGCATAGATCAAATGTAAGTATGAAGGTATATAAAATATATAAATCAAGGGTTAAGCGGTTTAGGGAATTTGGTAATGTTAGATTGCAATGAGAGCCTAAATAAAGTTATCATTTTGGAAGAATGTAACTCAAAAAAAAAAGTATTAATAGTTAAGAACAAATGACATGTTCCAAATCATGATAATTATAAAGGAATTAAACTTATTAGTTGTACTACAAAGTTATGCAAGGGATTTAAGGAATATAAAAAAATTATGCCAAAATATGAGAATCGATTCTTTTTATTGTCTAGAAATTCTTTTATGAAATCATTCTTTTTACAAAGAAAACTAACCGTAAATTATATAGATTTGAGAAACTATATTTATACGTTTCTTATTGGCCTTAAGTAGGCTTATGATCGTGTCCCATGAGAATTAATTTGGTTCCTTTCTGCTAATATAGATATATATCAGAAGTTTTTTCTACTTATTAGTAATATGCTTGTGAGAGCATTGATTTGTCTTTTGACAAAAATAATTTATTGTTATGGCAGGATTATGTTCATGATCAAAATTAAGTTTTTTTTTTGGTATTGAAATTTTACTTAAAAAATGATATTCATAATGAGGTTCCTAGATGTATGTTTTTATCAGGTACATTGTTCTAATTAGTTAGAAATCTATTAAAAAAGATTTTGTTGGAATAATGTAGCAATTTTAAATTATAAATAACTAAAATCAATGGAATGAATATTTACTATATGATATTTAATGTTTGTTGGTATCATAAACTAAAGTATATTGGATCGCTCATGTAGATGAATAAGGTTATAGATGACGATATAACTTTTAGACTGAAGGCCGAGTAGTTAAAATGGAGCGATTCCTAATTAATATTATGCAATGTGATATTATCATGGTAACTGGATTGTAAATTTGGTAAAATTACAATTGGGACAAGAATATTACATTGGTTCAAAGTTTTACTATAAAAAAAGTCATTGATAGCCAAGTTAAATTTGTAGAAATGAGAAAGCCTAGAGGCATCTGTGACAAAATTATGGGAGATAGATTGAGAAATTTTTACGTTTGAGTGATAGTGGGATCATATGCTATTATGCACGCTCAATGAAGTTAGAAGGCACGATTTTAAGACATCCGGGTAAAATTCGGCTCAAATGATTAAGAAGAGAAGGATTTAATGGTTAGAAGCTATCAAAAATATTTTTGCAGAATAAGTTTAACATACCATATATCTCTCAATCAAAATAAATAGAGAATAAAGATTCATATAGTTGACCACAAGTATTTGGAATAATGTCAATGTTGGTGTTTTTTTTACAAGTTCAAAAAGGCTTATCATCATTAAAATATCATATCATAATATCTCTCATGCTATACATGAATGTTATTAACACATTAAATTTCACAATCTATTAATATTTAGTCACACCTTAGATTTTAAGACATCTGTTGAAGCTTCCTGATAATTCAACTTGCTGTTTATAACTAGTTTCAATAATTTTTTATTCCAAATTTTGACATACTGGTGTATTTAGTTCAATGTGTATGTAGTTATGTATCTAAGTATTCATATTAATATGTATAGAATAATAAATATGCCATGGTAGGATTGTTAAATTGAGAAACTAACCCAAATTAAGAAGAATTGTTTTCTTCTTCGTAGTAGTTGTTATATAAAATCTAGTTTGGTTAAGGTGTTATAGAATAAGGTAGGCTGTATTATATAGTGATTTATCCCCGGGCAAACTATCAGGAAGCCAACCCCCTTGCCCCCTGTCCTACATAGTATTATTAGATAAAAGAAGGGAATTTGCCAGATTTTTAGATTGTTGCACTTTATGTTGTGAACTCATAGTGCCATTTTCATATTCAAGAATGTTGAGTACGTCACCTTACAGGTACCTATGTAGTGTGTTGGCAGTCACACATTCATAATTGCAAGTTAGACTTTATGCCTTAAGGAACCAGGGAAGATCCATTGTCCCTGTTGAAAAATATTTGCTTTATTTTGCAACAATATAAGTAGTGGGATACACCCTCTGCTTTGAATCCAATATATATATGTCTGTTAATTTATTCCACTATGCCCTAAATTTAACGCTTTAGTGGAAATTTTTTGTTCTTTGTAATAACTTATAAATGGGTTTAATTGGTCTTCTTCAGTCTCTTCAAGCTCTCAAGAAGATTTCACAAGAGCACCCGACTGCTTGTCTGAGGGCTGGGGCACTTATGGCTGTTCTTTCTTTTCTTGACTTCTTCTCAACTGGAGTTCAGGTAAAAAGGTTCTGCTCTTTTTAGTTATCCAGTAGTGATAATCTTGCCTTTTAAAATTGATTTTGGAAAAAAATCATTTGTTTTATTAATTACTCGTACTTCTTAATGATGCTTATTAGAGGGTGGCGTTATGTACTGCTGCCAACATGTGCAAGAAGCTTCCGTCCGATGCAGCTGAATTTGTGATGGAAGCAATTCCATTGCTGACAAACCTCCTTCATTATCATGATGCGAAGGTATTGAATGTACTGAATCTTAAAATGGAAAAAAGATATTTGCATTGGCTACTTTTTATTAATTTTTCTATTTAACAATATTTTTTTTGGTTGTAATCACTGCTAAATTTAAGTCCAGGTGCTTGAATATGCCTCCGTTTGCCTAACACGAATAGCTGAGGCATTTGCTTCGTCTCCTGATAAATTAGATGAGCTATGCCATCTTGGGTTGGTTGCTCAGGCCGCTGGGCTAGTTTCCTTGAGTAACTCAGGAGGACAGGCTTCTCTTAGCACGTCGGCGTACACGGTATGTGAAGGCTTTGATGTGATTTATTTTGTGCTTCCTTTTCCTTATTGTTTTAATCATTTTAATTTTTTCAGGGATTGATACGCCTCCTGTCAACCTGTGCTAGTGGATCACCATCAGCAGCTAGAACTCTTCTTCTCCTTGGCATCAGTGGAACACTAAAAGATATTTTGTCTGGTTCTGGTCTTGTTGCTAATGTTTCAGTTCATCCTGCATTAGCAAAGCCATCAGAACAGGTTTTTGATGCTTACCCTTTCTCATATTCTCCTTCACCAACCTGCTTGGCATATAATACCTGTTTTCTTTGTGCATGAAAACTTAACCTACTTATGCCTTGCTTATATTTCAAATATTTTTGTTACGATCTTATGATAATAGTTTATTTTGTCTGCTGTACGTTCTGAACGACAGCCTGACTTTGATGTTATAAAGGAATTCTTATCATTGTTATTTTAATGCATTTGCCAGATTTATACCAGCATCTTTTATAACAAAGCAATATACGGGTGCTTAGCCCTGGCTATTTGATTCCTTAGTACTTGGATGGATGGTAGGTTGTCAATTGTATAATTTTACAGATATAACGCTATTTGAGGTTGATTGCTTCTTGCTTTTGTAAGGGCTTGTTTGGGATTACCTTTTTTTTATTTTAAAAATATATTTGTTTAATTCATTTTTTGCATGTATTTATCTTTTGTTTTTAAAATCCACTTAATATGTTATACCTTATCATATATTTTTTTTGCTTTAAGTAAAAACACACACAAAAAAATAAAAATAAAAATAATAAAACAAAAATTAAAAGTGGTCCCAAAAGACCCTAAGCTTTTCAAAAGTTTCATGTTTTTGTTTCAAGTTCAATGAAGATGCCTTCTAAGACTGTTTAAAGAACTTAGGCTTATGCTATTTGTTACAAGGTTTTGTTAAAGTGTCAGGCTGTGTGTATGTGTGTATGTTTATGCGCATGCATGTGCATAAGGAAGAGTAAATCTTCACTCACCAAAAAAAGTCCACATTAAAAAATGGGATGGGTTTCATTACTTAAGTGAATCAACATAGTACATACTGTCTCCCAATCAAAGGTACATATAATATACTTCCTATTGTAATTGGTCCACCTAAGCAAAATTTAGATCAATCCCATTTTGTGTGAATTCGGTTGGGGTGCATGACAAGTTTCATAGGGATAAAATGTTTGGGCACCTTATTTCATTTGGTGCGCAATACTTCTCTGCTTGTTTTGATTTTTATTGTGTACATATTGTTTAGGTTTGATATTGAAGCTTTGGAAGACTTCAATTCATATTTATCCCATGGAGTGACCAAAGAGGCTGATTTTCTATGAGAAAATAAATTGTTGACTAATACTCGGCTTGATAAATAAGTACAATGGAAAACTAAAAATATTTTGATAAGACAAATTTTTTTACAATTTCATGCTTCAATTAAAGGGTGTGGATGGCCTTGGTGGCTGAAGTTCTGTTAAAGTGGGAAAGTGCATGTTATGATTTAATGATGTTGTTTAGCTAGATCATGCGATGATGCGAGAGAGATGATGGATAAGGTAGATAAGGTGGAAAGAGAATGGGTAGATGCTTTGGGGTTGGCTATAGAGTGCATTTTTAGTGGGATTGATGAGTAGTAAGTATTGTCTTTATATTAAGGGAAGATACAGAGAGGTTAGCCATTCCTCATTTAATTGTTTAAGTAGCTATAAATAATTTTTTTTAGGATACCTTGACCTCCAACCCTACTGTAGGAGGTTTATCTTACCATAGGAGAGAGTAGTGCCAATTTGCATTAAGGTCATTAAGGTTTCGTTTGGGGCAGCTGTAGCATATTAAGAAGCTATTGAAGAATAATTTGATATTGCAAAAGCTGTGGTGGCTATTATAATTTTTTTTTTAAGTCAAACCGCAACTAGAAAGCTCTCACCACGCCTAACCAGGAGCGGTGGGAAAATGTCGGTTTTAGCGGCAGCTGCCAAAACACTGTTTTCCCAAACGGCTAAAATAGCAGTGTGGTGCGCACCGCCGCCGCATCACTGCACTAAACGGAGCCTAAGTTGCGATTGAGGTGGGAGCGATATTGCATATAGTGCGTATGTAACAGAAAATTTTTGTTTGTGGAAAGTGAACTATTTTTTGCTAATTGATGTTGTAAATACAATATAAATGAGATACCTCTCAATTAAAATTTTGTCATCATCAAAATTTGCCTTTATTCCAACATAAATCCTTAATCTATTCTATGAATGCATTTTGTAACAATTTATCTCCATGTTATCTTAAGTTTATGCAATTGCTTTTCTAATTCTATATCAATTATTTTATCCATATAATATTGAATTACATTTATCCATATGACTTCAGGTTTATGAATCTTTCTTCACAATCCTTCAACATTTATTTTATATGCCCATCTACTGACTACATTTTGTACACCTGTTTATATTTACAAAACATCTTAACTTATTTTTCTACCTTATTTTCAATGGATGTTATTTCATTATACCTTTAATATAACAATTTATCCATTTTTCTTGTTTTGCTACACATCCACTTTTATATTTTCATTCAGCTTAGCAATCTATGATCTATCTCAGGGAGATTACATTAATATTGCACTCAACAAGAGGACAACATCTAAATAATTACAATTTCCCATCGATGCTGCTCGGGTGTTCCCTCTTGAATCCACTACTAACTCCAACACTATTACTAAACATGTTAATAAAAAACTTCTAATGAGGTAACCACCATGCTATATTTACAAAACATCTTAACTTATTTTTCTACCTTATTTTCAATGGATGCTATTTCATTATACCTTTAATATAACCATTTATCCATTTTTCTTGTTTTGCTACACATCCACTTTTATATTTTNCCTAAGGTTGAAAACTCTTAGGGAAAGGGTTTCCAAAGCTCACTTTGACAAGGAACTTCTCAATCTGGGCCCGACAGGAGAACGTTTTAGTGGTCCAATGAGTGTGATTCTTTTTTGGAATTTTTGCGGGGCTCGCAAGAAAGCGACGGGTCATTACTTCAAGAATTTTATTGGGGAACATGATATTCTCTTTATTGGTATGGTTGAAACTAGAGTAGAATCCTTCAATTGAAAGGAAATTGATATACTTGCTGGGAAGAAATGGGATATTGACTACCCATCGTTTGTTGGCAAGTCCAGAGGCATTTTGCTCTTATGGAGGAATGATTTTTTTAACTTTACTGTTAACCATAAGAATGAATGTTATCGCTCTTAGATCAGCCATCTTATTCAGTAAGGCTACTCGTAGGAGTTTAATAAGGGGAATTTCACGTTATTTAAAGTTTAAGCAGGTGGAGGAGCTTGACTGCCTTGTCATAAAACTGGCTCTTAGGAAATTATATGATACTAAAAAGCTAAATTCCTGGGTGATGCAACATGTTTCTTTGGCCGACTGAACCGCTCTGATAAATTTATCCTTACTTACCATTTCCATGTATGTTATCGCTCATTCTGAGGTGCCCTCTATTGCTCTGGATGAAATCGAAAGGTGATGCAAACAATTTTTATGGAAGAAAAAGCCAACTTAACATGCTATTCACTATATGGCCGTGGAGAATCTTTGTAAGCCTCTTTCTCATGGGGGCTTTGGATTCCATGCTTATAGAAATTGGACGGACCCGCTTCGTGCAAGAATTGCGTGGAACTTCGTACAGCGTAAGGATTCTTTATTTCACAGGTTAATTAAAAGCATTTATGACGATAATATTTGGGCGCAAAATTTTAGAAGAAAATAATTCTCTTACTTGGAAAATCTTATGTAATGGTTCTAAGGCTCTCCATGGAGGATTGCTAATGGGAACAAAGCTAATGCTATGGATCAAATTTGGATATAGGATTTGCCTCTCTCCAAATGGCCATGCCCTCTGAATATTGATGTTGTTGATGATAGGTAGGTTCCACAATTTATTATGGATGGTCATTGGAATGATGAGGTGCTTCGCGAGGCATTTGGCGAGGAGCTGCCTATGAAAATTTCGGGCATTACCATTCATCATGACACTTCAAAGGACGGTCTGAAGCTTCTTCGAACTCACTCGGGTAAAATGATTACCACATTAGCCTATGAAGCGAATTTTAAAGTTTCGATGAATGATTGTAGCTGGCTCAACAAACTTCATATGCATCCTTGGGATAAAATGCTTTGGTGGCGCTTTATTAATGATGCTCTACCAACCCGTACTTGGCTTGCTCGAAGGGGGCTTACGGAAACCATCAATTGTCCGCAGGGATGTTCTGATTCAGAGACTAGAGATTGTCTTATTACTAATTATTTATTTTTTGTAGAACTAGATATATTTTGCTTTCTTGGGGAATCTCTACCCCACATTTCGATAACTTTAGTGAGGCTATCATAACGCTTAGTAAGGTGCCTAAAACTGGAGTGCCACATGCTAGATGTGCATAATCATACCTATGGCACACTAACTATTATTGCAACTAATATTCTCGAGGCACTCAACTTGCACACCACTTTATCCTTTTCTGGAGCAATGGGATGCTAGCCGATCTGACAGTTCGGTTTATATTCATCTTATCTGAACCCCCCACCCACCCCAAACAAAACCGCCCTTCACTCTCTCTCTCTCTCTCTCTCTCTCTTGTTTGTCAACCTTTGATGCTGGAGAGCAAGGGTCTTATTGTTGAAAGTGACAACGTCAACGTCATTCACTTTTTGAGATCTACCCTGAAGCAGGATATTTGGAGCCAACAACCACATGATTCACCATATTTTGCTTTTTTTTCTTTCTTTTAAGGAAGTTTTATTTTCCTGCATTTCTCGTGATTGTAATAGGGTCGCTCATTTTTTGTGCTAAGCGTGCCCATAGTGTTTCTTTTATTTTGTCACATATAGATGATTATAGTGACCTTTCTACTGTACTTGTAGATGATAGGGCTTATTTTTGTACATCATAGTTGTATAGCTGCATAGTTTTGTAATTTTTTTGATATAGTAATGCAAAATGCATATTTTAAGAAATATTGCTATTTACATTAGAAGCACCCTCTTGCATCCTTTTTTCAAAGTTTCACTAAAATATTAAAATTTATAATAAAATACCCTTATTTTTCTATTTTATCAAATTCTCGCACGCTTAAATATGTATTAGGTTATTAAAAAAATGACATTTAATATTTATAAATATATAAATTTTGGGTACTAATTAATTTTTATTGACCGAAACTTTTATCCATATTGCATTGTAGGTTTAGAAAATTTAACCCAGTCTCTGTGATATTATTTTATCTCATAACAATTTTGTGTTACAACATTTTAATCACCATCATTAATTGTGGATGTTATTTTTTTCATACATAATTGATCTAAGATACTTAATCCTAAAACACGTCATTTTTATCTTATAAAAATATTGCTTAATAATTGTTAATTCTAAACCCATTTTTATTGCGTATTGTATATTAAATTTAAATTATTCCCTTCCAACCATTTATCTTCTAAAAGTTTGCTTAATTATTTTGACTTTTCATTTATTTCAATCGATGTCTTGCCCATTAAGACATTGTCATATGGGAAAAGCACACNCTAATTATTTTGACTTTTCATTTATTTCAATCGATGTCTTGCCCATTAAGACGTTGTCATATGGGAAAAGCACACACCAATCGATCTCACTTTGAATATTGTATGTAAACATCTCTATTGTCAATACATGAAGCTATAAACTAAAAGCTAAATTTTTTATTGAATTGATTTTAATTTTTCTCTTTGATGATACCACAATATCTTCTAGTACCTGTCAGCTTCCTATTCCATATTTAAGCAAAACATAGTTTGAAACACTTTTTTATTCTTGTTACAAATCACACTAATTCTCAATTAGATCAAATCGTTTTTTTAGCTTCATAAAAATCATACGACGATCTATTTTATTTTTGCTGTCTATTCTTTTCCATTAATTCTTTTAACACAAAATTTTCTATAGTAAATNGATTCCATATTTAAGCAAAACATAGTTTGAAACACTTTTTTATTCTTGTTACAAATCACACTAATTCTCAACTAGATCAAATCGTTTTTTTAGCTTCATAAAAATCATATGACGATCTATTTTATTTTTGCTGTCTATTCTTTTCCATTAATTCTTTTAACACAAAATTTTCTATAGTAAATCTTTCTCAGATGAAACCAAATTGATGATATCAACCTAAATTTTCTAATCCTATAGTTTATTGCCATGTTTAAATATAGTGGCGGGTCTACATACAATTACCCTTTCTCAATTCATATGTATTAATGAGAGCTCTATGCAACGGTTGGTTTTTATGTTCCATCACTCTCCCTCTCTCTCTCTCACAGACACTCACTCATAATATCATTGTATAACTTATAAATTTGATTCCTGTATAATTTTCACAAACNCTACGTCTAAGGTTGAAAACTCTTAGGGAAACGGTTTGCAAAGCTCACTTTGACAAGGAACTTCTCAATCTGGGCCCGACAGGAAAACGTTTTCGCAAGAGGAACCAATTAATGAAAGCTTAACAATCGGCGTGGTCACATCTCCTTTAGTGGTCCAATGAGTGTGATTCTTTTTTGGAATTGTTGCGGGGCTCGCAAGGAAGCGACGGGTCATTACTTCAAGAATTTTATTGGGGAACATAATATTCTCTTTATTGGTATGGTTGAAACTAGAGTATTACTATTTTTTACAAGAATTTCTGGCATATTATAAAAAAATGAAGTTTTAAAAGCGATTTATGATTTTTTTATTTCCTATCACATGCCTGCTATGTGGAAGGAGTCTCTAGTTGTTCTTTTTCCTAAAAAGGATTATGCCGACTCTCCAAAATTATTTCGACCTATTAGTTTTTGCTATACCATTTGCAAGGTCATTGTGAAGATTCTCGTCCATCGGCTAAAGGATGTTTTACCTTCACTCAGCTCGGCGGTACATGGAGCTTTTACTCCCCAAAGGTCTATCTCTGATCGCTGCCATATTGCTTTGGAGGTTATTAATAAGATGAAACATTCCATAGCGAAATCCGGCCTTATGGCTATTAAGGTCGAGATGGAACAACCCTATGATAAAATGAATTGGTCTACGCCAAAATTTTGGATGTTTGGGGCTGCCCTAAAACATTCAAGAATTGGACTATTAATTGTTCTCTCAATCCTGAGTTCTCTTATAAATGGCAAGCAATCTCCTTGGATTGAGGCGGCGTGTGGATTCCGGCAAGGGTGTCCTTTATTCCCATACTAGTTGATTATATGCTCGGAGCTTCTTTCTNCTGGAGGTTATTAATAAGATGAAACATTCCATAGCGAAATCCGGTCTTATGGCTATTAAGGTCGAGATGGAACAACCCTATGATAAAATGAATTGGTCTACGCCAAAATTTTGGATGTTTGGGGCTGCTCTAAAACATTCAAGAATTGGACTATTAATTGTTCTCTCAATCCTGAGTTCTCTTATCAATGGCAAGCAATCTCCTTGGATTGAAGCGGCGTGTGGATTCCGGCAAGGGTGTCCTTTATTCCCATACTAGTTGATTATATGCTCGGAGCTTCTTTCTCTGGCGTTCTCTCAAAGAGCTCAACATACTGGTATCAAGCTTACTAAAGATTCTTCCCTGTTATCACATTTTTTGTATGCAAATGATATTATTCCACTCTCTGAAGCTAATATGAGAGCCACTAAAACCCCTATAAATATTCTTCATGATAATTGCAACTGGACTGGACTGTGTATCAACAACTCTTAAATCAGCCATCTTATTCAGTAAGGCTACTTGTAGGAGCTTAATAAGGGGAAAAGTTTAAGCAGGTGGAGGAGCTTGACTGCCTTGTCATAAAACTGGCTCTTAGGAAATTATATAATACTAAAAAGCTACGGCTAAATTCCTGGGTGATGCAACATGTTTCTTTGGCCGACAGAACAACTCTTATAAATTTATCCTTACCGTTTCCATGTATGTTATCGCTCATTCTGAGGTGCCCTCTATTGTTCTGGATGAAATCGAAAGGTGATGCAAACAATTTCTATGGAAGAAAAAGCCAACTTAACATGCTATTCACTATATGGCCCGGGAGAATCTTTGTAAGCCTCTTTCTCATGGGGGCTTTGGATTCCATGCTTATAGAAATTGGACGGGCCCACTTCGTGCAAGAATTGCGTGGAACTTTGTGCAGTGTAAGGATTCTTTATTTCACAGGTTAATTAAAAGCATTTATGACGATAATATTTGGGTGCAAAATTTTAAAAGAAAATAATTCTCTTACTTGGAAAATTTTATGTAATGGTTCTAAGGCTCTCCAACATGTTGTTCGGTGGAGGATTGCTAATGGGAACAAAGCTAATGCTATGGATGAAATTTGGATACAGGATTTGCCTCTCTCCAAATGGCCATGCCCTCTGAATATTGATGTTGTTGATGATAGGCGGGTTCCACAATTTATTATGGATGGTCATTGGAATGATGAGGTGCTTCGCGAGGCATTTGGCGAGGAGTTGCGTATGAAAATTTCGGGTATTACCATTCATCATGACACTACAAAGTATGGTCTGAAGCTTCTTCGAACTCACTCAGGTAAAACGATTACCACATTAGCCTATGAAACAAATTTTAAAGTTTCGATGAATGATTGTAGCTGGCTCAANTGGGTATTACCATTCATCATGACACTGCAAAGTATGGTCTGAAGCTTCTTCGAACTCACTTAGGTAAAACGATTACCACATTAGCCTATGAAACAAATTTTAAAGTTTCGATGAATGATTGTAGCTGGCTCAACAAACTTCATATGCATCCTTGGGATAAAATGCTTTGGTGGCGCTTTATTAATGATGCTATACCGACCCGTACTTGGCTTGTTCGAAGGGGGCTTACGGACACCATCAATTGTCCACGGGGATGTCCTGATTCAGAGACTAGAGATTTTCTTATTACTAATTATTCATTTTTTTGTAGAACTAGATATATTTTGCTTTCTTGGGGAATCTCTATTCCACATTTTGATAACTTTAGTGAGGCTATCATAACACTTAGTAAGGTGCCTAAAACCAGAGTGCCACATGCTAGATGNGGTAGAACTAGATATATTTTGCTTTCTTGGGGAATCTCTATTCCACTTTTTGATAACTTTAGTGAGGCTATCATAACACTTAGTAAGGTGCCTAAAACCAGAGTGCCACATGCTAGATGTGCATAATCATACCTATGGCACACCAACTATTATTGTAGCTAATATTCTCGAGGCACTCAACTTGCATAACACTTTATCCTTTTCTGGAGCAATGGGATGCTAGCCGATCTGACAGTTCGGTTTATATTCATCTTATCTGAACCCCCCACCCACCCCAAACAAAACCGCCCTTCACTCTCTCTCTCTCTCTCTCTCTCTCTTGTTTGTCAACCTTTGATGCTGGAGAGCAAGGGTCTTATTGTTGAAAGTGACAACGTCAACATCATTCACTTTTTGAGATCTACCATGAAGCGGGATATTTGGAGCCAACAACCACATGATTCACCATATTTTGCCTTTTTTCTTTCTTTTAAGGAAGTTTTATTTTCCTCCACTTTTCGTGATTGTAATAGGGCCGCTCATTTTTTGTGCTAAGCGTGCCCATAGTGGTTCTTTTATTTTGTTACATATAGATGATTATAGTGACCTTTCTACTGCACTTGTAAATGAGAGGGCTTACTTTTGTACATCATAGTTGCATACCTGTATAGTTTTGTAATTTTTTTGATATAGTAATGCAAAATGCATATAATAAGAAATATTGCTATTTACAATAGAAGCACCCTCTTGCATCCTTTTTTCAAAGTTTCACTAAAATATTAAAATTTATAATAAAATACCCTTATTTTTCTATTTTATCAAATTCTCGCACGCTTAAATATGTATTAGGTTATTAAAAAAATGACATTTAATATTTATAAATATATAAATTTTGGGTACTAATTAATTTTTATTGACTGAAACTTTTATCCATATTGCATTGTAGGTTTAGAAAATTTAACCCAAGTCTGTGTGATATTATTTTATCTCATAACAATTTTGTGTTACAACATTTTAATCACCATCATTAATTGTGGATGTTATTTTTTTCATACATAATTGATCTAAGATACTTAATCCTAAAACACGTCATTTTTATCTTATAAAAATATTGCTTAATAATTGTTAATTCTAAACACATTTTTATTGCGTATTGTATATTAAATTTAAATTATGCCCTTCCAACCATTTATCTTCTAAAAGTTTGCTTCATTATTTTGACTTTTCATTTATTTCAATCGATGTCTTGCCCATTAAGACATTGTCATATGGGAAAAGCACACACCAATCGATCTCACTTTGAATATTGTATGTAAACATCTCTATTGTCAATACATGAAGCTATAAACTAAAAGCTAAATTTTTTATTGAATTGATTTTAATTTTTCTCTTTGATGATACCACAATATCTTCTAGTACCTGTCAGCTTCCTATTGCATATTTAAGCAAAACATAGTTTGAAACACTTTTTTATTCTTGTTACAAATTACACTAATTCTCAACTAGATCAAATCGTTTTTTTAGCTTCATAAAAAGCATATGAAGATCTATTTTATTTTTGCTGTCTATTCTTTTCCATTAATTCTTTTAACACAAAATTTTCTATAGTAAATCTTTCTCAGATGAAACCAAATTGATGATATCAACCTAAATTTTCTAATCCTATAGTTTATTGCCATGTTTAAATATAGTGGCGGGTCTACATACAATTACCCTTTCTCAATTCATATGTATTAATGAGAGTTCTATGCAACGGTTGGTTTTTATGTTCCATCACTCTCCCTCTCTCTCTCACACAGACACTCACTCATAATATCATTGTATAACTTATAAATTTGATTCCTGTATAATTTTCACAAACTTGATTATTTTCTTTTGTCTGGAATATTATTACCAAAATGCTTTGAATCTAATCATTGGGATCCCCTGTCATTAAAACTCTATTGTGAAGTTCTTTAGCCAAAACATTGCAATATCAATCACAACTTCCCAAATTTTAATGGTATCTCATTTGATTCTAAATTTTTATGCTCATACATTTTTTTTTAGAGTTAGCCCCACCTTATTTTTTTTAAATCAATCTTTTTTTTTTTCATTTGATTCTATTAAATGTAGTTTTTTTTAACAATTATTTCATAATTTCTTGAAGTATTATTACCAAATTTCTTTGATAATTTTAATCAAGATCTTGTTAACTTAGCTTCTAATGCATTTGCTTGATAAATATCTCTAGATTTTTCTCATGCCATAGCTGTTTTATATTTTTTTCCCCTTATTGTCTAGTTTACTATATAAATCATCAAAGCCTATAAATCTTTGCGCATTATATAAATTACCAATGCGTAGGATTCTTTGGGGGTTTTCGGTGTTACGAAAAGAATTTGATGGAAGCTGTTTTTAAGTAAAGTCTTACGATGACTTGTCGAGGGTCAATGAGCACAATGAAATAGTCACCCATCAGCCAATAAATTTTCAATGACCTCAATTAGATGACAACTTGTGTAGAATTCACCAATAAGTGAGAGGATGATAGGTCTAGTAAGCGTAAAAATTCTTTATCAAAAAGGATAAAAGTAGGTTTGCCTTCAAAAGTTGTAAGCTGATTATGTTGAAAAGTTTTTGAATTATAATGAAAAAAAGTGGAGAATAGTTAGTTGAGGAGGGGAACTAATTTGCAGTATTCGAATTGCAAACAACATTTGCAAAGGAGGGCAGGGGATGATGCATAGCGGCTTAATCGCCATAAAGGGAAGAAATCAGCCTAAAAATTATGGGTCACAAGAGGTCATCTCAATGGTGAGTCACCTAAGTCTCTGAGAGAAATCAATGCATGAAGATTTTGGGTCTGAAGAGGTTTTGATGGAACTACAAGTGTATGTGATCCTCTAACAGAGATCAACATAAGAGATTGTGCAAAAGTTTATTGCTGGTGAGAGAGAGAGAGGTAGCTGACGTGATGAGTGCTGTCGAGAAGAAAGAAGAACTGCAAAAGAGACCCGATGTGGGGACATCAACATCAACTATAATCAATGAAACTAAAATCTCAAGCTAGGGAACCATCAATAAAATCAGATCGCACGAGGAAGACAACCACACAAGATAGCACCGTGCAAATGCCGTGTGAAGCCCATTAGAGATTGGGTGCATCTGCAAGAAAATGGCGATTGCGGGAGTACACCTCATTTATGGCTTGGGATGAAAATGTCGCTGTTGAGGACGACCTCTGACGAAAGTAATTGGGGCGCCATACGTCGACTAGGTGGTATGAATGAAGTGCAAATAAGGTAGTGTCGTAACGGTGGGGGCGACAAAGCTTGATGAAGGCATCGACAATTCCAATGTTGCTAATGCCTAGAGTTGTTCAGTACATTAACGTTTTTGGCTCAAATTAAACTTGAAAATTTTGATTCCAGTTTGACTTAAGATCAAAATCATTCAAGTTANACCTAGAGTTGTTGAGTACATTAACGTTTTTGGCTCAAATTAAACTTGAAAATTTTGATTCCAACTCGACTTAAGATCAAAATCATTCAAGTTAAATTGAAATTAATAATGTTACTAATGAAATTTTGGATCTTCTGTCATACTGCCTACTATATATTTTATGAAAATATTTGGTTCAAGTTTACTCGAAATGTATTTAAGGAAGTTTAAAAAACTCAAAATCGATTTCAAATCCGGTTTGAGTTTGGGGGCAGAGCTCAAAATAAACTTCATTTAAATTTGTGTAACTATGGAGTTTCAATTTTTTTTAGTCATATTATTACCTATTTTGTATACATTGTGAATCCTCACATAATTGAACNCTTCAAATCCGGTTTGAGTTTGGGGGCAGAGCTCAAAATAAACTTCATTTAAATTTGTGTAACAATGGAGTTTCAATTTTTTTTAGTCATATTATTACCTATTTTGTATACATTGTGAATCCTCACATAATTGAACNTAAGTTTACTCGAAATGTATTTGAGGAAAGTTTAAAAAACTCAAAATCGACTTCAAATCCGGTTTGAGTTTGGGGCCAGAGCTCAAAATAAACTTCATTTAAATTTGTGTAACTATGTAGTTTCAATTTTTTTTAGTCGTATTATTATATATTTTGTATACATTGTGAATCCTCACATAATTGAACCTATTAAAATCTACATGCTCATTTTGAGTCCTCTCAATGTATATTCTTTCCTAGGTGTTATTGGAAGATGTAAATCATGAAAATTGTTTCAAGAAATCTAAAGAAAATATTCAAGAAAAAGTGCAAAAGAACAAGAAAATCACAAAAACCAGGAGATTTAACGTGGAAAAACTCACACAAAACAAGAACATTGCAGAAAACACGAGATTTAATGTGGAAAAACTCGAGAACAGGAAAAAAATCACATATCGACATCACATCAAGAAATCCACTGTGAGTAAGATGAGGAGAATCATATAATTTAAAATACACTCAAGCCTCTTCACAATTTGGAACACTCGAGGACACTCCTCTCCTCTCTTTTGCACAATAAAATTTGAAATCATAACACATCCTTCTCAACAAAACCAAAGCTTTAAGTGAAAAATTGTCAAAGGTTAGTTACTATTGCTCGAGCACCGTGATGCTCTAAAGGGCGCTGCAGTGTCATACTTTTGGGTTCTGAATTTGGATTGGGCATGGCGGTGCTGTCATTCAGTCGCTTGGGCACTGTTGGCTTGTTAGGGCGATGTTGGTATGGCGTCGAGGAACCTTTTCCCTTTTTCAGAGCACTTGGGTGCTAACTAGTTGGCCAGGTTGTCTTTTTGCTCTTTTTGGCACCCTCCCCCTTCAAGTTGGATCAAAATGAATGTTGATGGTTTGCAACTTTCAGGTGCGGCGGGTATTGGGATCATTATTCGGAATGGAAGGAGGAGCTAATCAAGGCATCCATGTGACAACAACTTATCCATTGGGATAGTGCTCTGGTGGAGATGATTGTGGTCTCCTCTCTTTGTCAATTTATCGAGGATTGGATGAGTGAATGCAAAGGACTTATCATAGAAAGTGACAATTCCATTGTCATGGACTATTTTAGGAACAACTTGGACAAGCGACAATGCAGGCAACTGACTTCCGTTAATCCAAATTTTGGCTTCTTGCTCATATTTAAGCAAGTCAATTTTCACATATGTTCAAGAGCAATGGCAACACAACTAATATTGGTGTCAAAATGGCTATAGATAGGGATTTTATATTGACTAAGTGATATAGATCCTCTCTTTTTGGCTTGTCAAGAGGATAGGGTTCGTTTTGTTCATGCCCAAGGGGTATAGTTTCTACATATTTTGTAAACCTTTTGTTTTAACTTATTGCGATCTGCATATTNTACTAAATTTGCCTGGCATTTTTTAATTTATTTTATAGTTATGTTTATATCTAAGCATTATTTCAAACGTGTCTCCTTATGGCTTTCTTTCAACCAGAAGCTCCCATAGTTTAGTCAATTTTTCCTGTAACTTTGTACCATGCAATAAATTAATCTACTGAATAGTGAAAGATGTTTTGATGCATGATTAATATTAAGAACTCTATTTTTATGTGCTACACATTAAAGAAGATGAATTAGAGGTTCTTAAATGCCGTTAATTATTGTTGATTTGCTGTTGTCATGTCCTGGACAGTACGATACTTTCCCCACTAATTGTTAACCATAGTATCAGACAGAACATAGAGAGCAGACATCCAATGCCTTAACTAGCTAACTCTGCATCACAGCCACCCCCTCCTAACAAACTCTGCTCTACAACATATTCTGCCCCCTCTCTTCATGTTTATATACTTGCTGTACAGTTCGGTTCACATATATACCTTCTACCAGATTGGTTACAGCACATATCTTCTTGTCTTCTTCCTGTGTTGCTGCCGTCTTTGCTTTGGTTATCTCACATGGTATCAGCTGCATCAGCGTAACAGCTTTTCTTCCAGAGAGCGCCAATTCTTTCCTCTTTGGAACACTCATAAACATTGTCACTCAATGATGAGATTGCAGCCCTCGATCTAGGATCCTCCACCATTCCACCCTCTCTGAATTTCTCTTTGTCCAATATCAAACTAATAGTTCATACTCAACTCTCCAGTGAAAATCTACCCAACCTGAAGAGCTCAAATCCTAAAACTCTTCATAGCTAATGGCTTAGAAATCCATCCGGATTGAACAAATTCATGCACCAGCAAAACCATTACGGATGCTGCAGGAATAATCCAAGCAAACCTCCTCTACAACACCTGGGCACTTATTGACCAGAACCTGGCTGCTGCCATCTACTCCACTCTCTCAGCCTCGATACTACCCTATGCTCTGAATCTCGTCACCTGTGCTGCAATTTGGTTCACCATCGAATGACCCCTCCAAACCTACAACAGATGCCAAGTAATACAACTCAAAAACAAGCTACACCACATTACAATGCAGAACAAGAGCATGACCCAATATCTATCTGATATCAAGGTCCTGGTCGACAACATTGCCACCGCTAGTGGCTCCATTGGCGATGAGGACATCATCTTCTACAACCTCAACAGCTTACTTTCTACTTATGAAGCATTCAAAATGACAATTGGCACCGAATTACATCCTATAAGTTTGGACAACCTCTACTCACTGCTATGTGGCATGGAGATACATGTTTCCTTTGACACATCTCGTGAACAGCAAACAACAAACCTGATCGCCTTGAATACCATAAAATATCCTTGACAACCCTTCGAATCATGCCGCAAGGAACAAATCATCCCAATACCAAGTGAAGCAGTTTCCCGACTCTAAAACGTCAGGGAGGTCATCAATCCTCCACAATTTGTTAACTGCAGCGAACAAGGAACTCCGCCTTCAGTTGTTGGGATTACACTAGTCTCAACTACCAACCAGCTTCGTCTACTACTTCACCAATGACCCTCTTTATAGCTCCAAATTCCCTTGACAGGTACCTGGATTTCGATGCAGTAGCCCACATCACCTCCAACCCTAATGATTTTACAACTTCGATCAAATAATTGTTGGCAATGGTACCTCTCTCCTTATAACTCAGTCTCTGGATTACTCCCGACCCTCAATTGTAAGCTCACATTATAAAAAAATTCTTCATGCTTCTGCTATATCTCACAACTTACTTTTAGCTTTTAATCTGGCTTCTGAAAATAACAGCTTTATTTTCTTTGATTCATTTGTCTTTCAAATAAAGGAACAGATGATAAATCATACACTCCTCCAGTCTCCCTGCTGCAATGGACTCTACCCCCTACATAACTCCTTCCCAATCCAGCAACAATCAGGCCCTATACAATTGTCAGACACAGCAGGCTCGGCTGCCTGCATCCTTCAACTCTTTCAAATCTCTCCAGAACAAACATGCACCTCAAAACACCGAAACATACTTTCTTTTGTAGTTCTTACAAGCAAAGCATACTATCTTTTGTAGTTCTTATAAGGTGGCTAAAGCCCACCGCATGCCCTTTTCTCTTTCTAAGAATCATCATTACTAACCATTAGAACTTCTTCACTCAAATGTTTAGGACCGTTTTCTTTTTATCTCCTTAAGACTATAAATACTATGCCAACTTTATTGACAGCTTCTCAGATTATATATGGATATTTCCTATGATTATTAAATCTGAAGTTCTTCATAATTTAACAAATCTATAAAATTTACTTGAAATTCAATTACAAACAAATAACATAATCCTTTGCATCAACAGAGAATAATATATCAATCTTTATTTCCAAATATTTCTCCAATCTAACGGTATGAATTCCACCAAATCAATTGCCTACTCACACATAAACAAAATGGCATTGCCGAGTAGAAAATTGCCAGATCATCGAAATAATTTGAACCCTCCTACATGAAGCAAGCTTGCCACTCACCTTATGGCCAAAAATCTAACCACTGCTTACCTTATTAATCGACTACCCTCTAAACCCCGTACCATAAACTATTCCATAAATTTGCCACATATACCCATTTCAAAATCATTGGTTACACCTGCTCCGACCTCTCCACCAATACAAACTTGCTCCTTGCTCCTTGCTCCACTCATTGCATTCTGCTAGGCTATTATGACACTTATATAGGGTAACAATGCCTGGACGCTCTCACCAATAACATTATCATCTCCCGCGATGTCACCTTTAAGGACTTACACTTCCCTTTTTCCTCCATATCCAATCAATCATCTGCTACCACCACAACATCCACCTACACTTCTCTTCTCCTTCCCCCACCCACTCATCTAACTTAACTTTTTCCTCAAACAACACAAGATTCTTTCACCTTCACATGCTCTCCTTTCTGATTCCCTCAAAACCCAAAGCTTACTCACCAATAAAAATCTTTTTTACCCAATATAACTGAACCAACCCAGCCACCAAAACACTATATGGTCACTCACTGTCAAATCGACTCTCTCAAACCAAAACACTTCTTCTCCATGCCAGCTTCCACCTCCATCTACCAATCCCACCAATCCCATTTNTGGTTATTAAAAAAATGACATTTAATATTTATAAATATATAAATTTCGGTTACTAATTAATTTTTATTGACTGAAACTTTTATCCATATTGCATTGTAGGTTTAGAAAATTTAACCCAGTCTCTGTGATATTATTTTATCTCATAACAATTTTGTGTTACAACATTTTAATCACCATCATTAATTGTGGATGTTATTTTTTTCATACATAATTGATCTAAGATACTTAATCCTAAAACACGTCATTTTTATCTTATAAAAATATTGCTTAATAATTGTTAATTCTAAACCCATTTTTATTGCGTATTGTATATTAAATTTAAATTATTCCCTTCCAACCATTTATCTTCTAAAAGTTTGCTTAATTATTTTGACTTTTCATTTATTTCAATCGATGTCTTGCCCATTAAGACATTGTCATATGGGAAAAGCACACACCAATCGATCTCACTTTGAATATTGTATGTAAACATCTCTATTGTCAATACAT
>JXCR01061298.1:395140-413809 GCA_002079205.1 Phalaenopsis hybrid cultivar
CAGAGAAGACGCGCGCTGCGTCGTCCCGCAGCGCCGCTCGCCAGAGTTTCGCGGGCCTTAGCTCGTCGTTCCTTCGTTCCTTCGCGCCCTCGTTCCTTTGCGCCTTTCGTTCCTGCGCTCGTCGTTCCTTCGCGCCCAGCAACACAAGGCTCCTCCTTTGCGCCCTACGACGCCAGCGCTGCTTGTGCTGTTTCGCGCCCTGCGACGAATTGCGGCGTGCGTTGTTTGTGCTGATCGACAGAGTCTGAATGGCATCAGCGCGTTCCTACGCCGCCGCCCTCGCCAGTGATAACCCCGTCTCCGCCCCTCTTTCCAATATNCTTCGTTCCTGCGCTCGTCGTTCCTTCGCGCCCAGCAACGCAAGGCTCCTCCTTTGCGCCCTACGACGTCAGCGCTGCTTGTGCTGTTTCGCGCCCTGCGACGAACTGCGGCGTGCGCTGTTTGTGCTGATCGACAGCGTCTGAATGGCATCAGCGCGTTCCTACGCCGCCACCCTCGCCAGTGATAACCCCGTCTCCGCCCCTCTTTCCAATATGTTTCCACAACGATACCATGACAATTTTGCACTTGGCATGGAAACCAGATTTCTCAAAAAAGCTTCCCGTAAAAACGACAAACCTGCAATCTTTCTCACTGAAGCAGAGATCTCCACCCTAGCTGCGCCTTGCCGACTGTTCTTAGTAGGTAAGTTTCTTTACGGAAACCCTAAACTTGAACTAATTCGAAAGGATTTTGAGCAAATGAAGCTGAAAGGGGGTTGGAAGATCGGTAAATTGGATGGTCGCCACATTCTCATTCAATTATCAAATGACGAAGGCTACACTTATTTGTTTACGAGAAGACTTTTTCTAATTGAAAATCAGGTGATGAAGGTGTTAAAATGGACGGTGGTTTTTGACCCTCGTGATGAACCTCCTACAATTCTGTTTGGCTTCGTTTCCCAGGTTTGAAGATCCACCTTTTTNCCTACCCTAGCTGCGCCCTGCCCACTATTCTTAGTGGGTAAGTTTCTTTATGGAAACCCTAAACTTGAACTAATTCGAAAGGACTTTGAGCAAATGAAGCTGAAAGGGGGTTGGAAGATTGGTATATTGGATGGTCGCCATATTCTCATTCAATTATCAAATGATGAAGACTACACTAATTTGTTTGCGAGAAGACTTCTTCGAATTGAAAATCAGGTGATGAAGGTTTTAAAATGGACGGTGGATTTTGACCCTCGTGCTGAACCTCCTACAATTCCTGTTTGGCTTCGTTTCCCAGGTTTGAAGATCCACCTTTTTGATCAAGAGTTTCTCTTCGCTTTAGGGATGGTATAAGGTAAACCCCTCAAAACTGACACGCCTACAGTGAATCTAACTCGACCTTCAGAAGCCAGAATTTTGATAGAAAGGGATATTATTTTACCTTTTCCGGGTGAAATATGGATTGACACACAACATCAGGGATTTTGGCAACAAGCAGAACTTGAACAAATACCACTTTAATGTACTCACTGTCGTATGTTTGGACATTTTCATTCTCAATGTTATCAGTTGCATCCAAACTTAAAACCTTCAAGTAAAAACGCTTCTGGATCTGCCCCACCTCATACATGTCCCTCATCCGCTCCTGCGTGCATTCCACAAACTATTGAAACACCGGTTGACACGATGCCACCTCCATCTCCCACTATTGGAGACAATACTTTCTCTGTTCTTCCGACTGATATATTGACAGATGGTTTACTTTGGTCCGATAATCAGGATGGTATTGAAGCTCCACATCCCCAGGATGCTTCAGGTGTTGAAGAGACATGCTTACCATCTCTCCAGAATCAGAATGTTGTTACTGCTAGTCAGGAGCTGGGGGTTCATTCTCTCCTACATGCCCAACAATCCGTTGACCACACCGATCAGATGAGTCAGTCCTCGGATGAGGAATAGTAGGTTTACACATCTAGAAAGAAAAAGAAGAATGGAGGCACACCCCAGCTTGGGAACTTAATGGATGATACTCTAGTAACTTCGGGTAATGGAACGACACTCAGCAATTTGTTAGTTCTCTCCGGTCCTAGAACCAGAAACAGAGGCAAAACCAAGTTGGCTCGTGCCTAGCAGCTTTTTTTCTGCAAGCTTTATTTTTTTTCTTGTGTTTTATCTTTGTTTCATCCTTTTAGAATGCTAGTATCTGATGTATCGTATGGGTAGGACACCTTTTTTGGGTCCTCTCATACAATCTATGTATCTTTTCAATTTCAATAAAATTAGCTCTTGGGCTTTAAAAAAAAACAAAATGTATATGTATATGTATATATTCAATTTAATTTTATGTTAAAAGCTACTAAAATTTTCATTTGGGCGTACTTAAATTCATAGTAATTTAATTTTAAATTTAGAATTCTTTAATATATTCATTAATTAGAAATATAACAATTAACTATCGCAATTGAATTTTATTCCTCAATTTCCTTTCCTCATCACAAGCTCCCTAACCAATCTAAACTTTTATAAAATTTCCCTAAATAAATATAAACAAGATTTTTAATTTATTTACAATATAAACATTCTGAAATTTAATTTTAATCATTCTTTTCTCCGTCCTCCTACTATCTTGTGAACTAATAGGCATCCTAAAACCCGGAAGCTTGGCATTATTAAGGCGGGAACTGCTGGTCGGACGGAGGAAACATATATGATAGTTTCATTTCATAATTAAAATGATAACCAAACCACAAAAGAACCATTCTAATTTATAAATTTAAAGTTACAATCAGTTCGTACGTACTTATAAATATTTACGACTGACAGAAAATAAAAGCAAATTCACTATACTTATCAGTTTGAGATCCATTATGCCTGTACTCGTACGCCTCGGGGTACATCTACTCTACAGCCGATTTTTTGTAGAATGTTAGCAACTATAGATTTGAGTTAAAACTGTATGGTGAGTAAATATTTCTAAGTTACAATAATTCTCATTTTAAATTATTTTTTAAAAGTAAAGTAAAAATAAAAGACTGTAAAGTAAAAAAAAATGTGAAAAAAATAATTTTATTACTTTCATTTATTTTTGTTACTTTTTATTATTGGGAGTCACTCTCTAAACGTACACTCTATATAAATATACGTTTCACATTTTCCAACCCACAATATAGATAGACACCTTTTCCATTTCCATTTCTATTTTCCATTCCAATTGCATTTTCATTTTCGTGCATGAGTATATTATATTCATTTGCCAGTACCATATAGAAGTTACTCCCATATGCATGCATGTAACATATTTTATTTTTTTTGTTGCATTTAACATTTAAAAAAATATACTTTTGAATTTAAATAAAAGATAAGAAACAATAAATAGTCATAATTATTGTAAAATAAAATATAGTTACTCACCTCAGTTGTTGTTTGCTATCCTTTTTGTTAGATCAATGTAGCCTTAGATGAACTTAAAATAATAATTTAAATTTAATTAGCTTTTTGTTCAGGCTAATCTTCTTTCTTATCTCTCCTATTACTTCTAGATTTTCTATCCTTCGTTTCATAATTTATTTAGCTATTAGTTACCTAAATTGACACACACACACACGCACACACACAGATATATATATATATATATCTATATATTCAATTTAATTTTATGTTAAAAGCTACTAAAATTTTCATTTGGGCGTACTTAAATTTCATAGTAATTTAATTTTAAATTTAGAATTCTTTATTACATTCGTTAATTAGAAAGATAACAATTAACTATCACAATTGAATTTTATTCCTCAATTTCCTTTCCTCATCACAAGTTCCCTTACCAGTCTAACCTTTTATAAAATTTCCGTAAACAAATATAAACAAGGTTTTAATTTATTTACAATATAAATATTCTGAAATTTAATTTTAATCAATTAAAATTAACACTTTAAATTAAATTGACATTTGCTTTGTTAATTCTGTGCCTAACTTAATATATTACCTCTGGACTCCACACAAAGAGCTGCATGTGGAGTCCAATGAAAGGCTAACTGAGTAGGTGGGTCACACTGCCAAAAAAAATTAAAAAATATTTATTTAGTGTGACCTAACCCGAATCAATGGCCCCAATGTGGACAAAATTTAAAAAATGCATTTTGTCGCGCAAACCCAACCAAATATAGCCCACCAAAATGCTGATCTAGACAAAAAGCATATTTATGACATATTTTAGCATTATGTTCTTCGGTTTCCAGTTTTCGGTGGTTTTGAGCGTTCTTTGTCGTTTCGTCTTCGACGGTTTTTCTTTCTCTTCAGCGGAAATAACTAGGGTTTCTTGGATGGTTTCGCTTCCTCTTCGGCACAATACCTAGTGGTTATAAGTTAGAGCATTGCGTCGTTCGACAATCCCATGATTCAAAGCTTTGGTTTTCCTTTCCTCTTGCTAGCACATAACAATAGAAGGTCGCAAGGGAACTGAAGAAACTAGCGGTCTGCCAAAGTCTTTGAGGTATTATGCTACATTGTTTATTATAAATAAAATGATGATTTATTTCATTGTGTTATGATTGTTTTATGGTTGTGTTATAATTGTGTCATGGTTATTTGTTGTGTATAGTTGTATTATAGGGTTGTTATAGATGTATTATGTTTGTGTTATGATTGTGTTATTTTTTTATTATGTTGTTATAATTGTGTTATTGTTGTGTTATAGCGTGTTATGTTATGTTATAGTTGTGTTACCGAAGTTGTAAGTATATCCAACACATTTTTTATTATCTTTGCACTGTTGGAGTGAATACCATCAGTAACACGCTATTACCACACCATTACACCACTAACAACATAACAATAACATATCAGTAACTCAAATAACACAGAAGTAAGACACCAATACCACACCATCAACAACTCACTAATAATACACCAATAACACAAATCACACGCCAAAAATACACAAATAAGACTAAATTATTACACCAACAATACACCACCAATAACACACAAATAACACACAAGTAACACACTAATAACACATCAATATTATACCAATAACATAATAATAACACAATACATCAATACTACAACACCAACAACACACCAATCACAAAAATAATACACCAATAACACACCAACAACAAACTAATAACACAGATAACACATTAATAACAAAACATTATCATAGCAAGAACAACACACCAATCACACACCAATAACATACCAATAATATGAATAACATAATAATAACACACCAACAACTCACCAATAACACACCAATAACATACAAAACACATCAATATCACACCACCAACTCACCAATAGCCACAAATATCACACTAATAACATACCAATAACACAACAATAACACGCCATCATTACACCAATAACACATCATGAGCAGAACAATAAACTTAGAATAACACATAATGAACTTCTCAGGTCAAAGTGTTTGCAAAAGATGATGCTCATACTTTAAGAGCCAGACTTGAGAAATTGTCACTTACACTTGTTAAGGGTGTGCCTACTTAAAACAATAACATTGACTACGACAATTTCATTTACAAATATATGGAAAAATTAGTACATGCTCAAGAGGTCGATTGGAGTCAGAATTTGAACTGACAGTCAGACATTGAAAGATTTAGAACTGAATTTCCATACGCCATTTGTATCTTTTCCAAGAAGAAATAATAAACAATTGTTTCGTCCCTTAATAAAATGCAATTTGTATATACATTCAAGTTTCTTAGTTACATTGTATGTTTGAGAACTTAATAAAATGCAATAGAATTTGATATATTTGGAAATATAATGTAGTCTTTATAGTTTTTAAGCACATACATTTTGTTGTTTGTAATTTGAATAGAAAATGTGGTTATTCTTAGAAATTATCTTTCATAATTTGTATAGTTAATATTACTTAGTATAAATCATATATATTAGTATTTTATTAATATAATTATAACTATTTTGTATTGTTATAATATATTACCAATAACTATATAGTTACTAAATATATTATAATATTTTTTTAATTATGCTATTATAATAATTTATATAATAGTATAATAAAAGTTATTTAATATAATTATAAATATTTGATATATATTAACTTCAATATTAAATATAATAATAATATTAACTATTAGTATTACAATAATATTTATATTATACTATTGTTATATATTGTAATAATTAATTTATATATATATATATATATATATATATATATATATATATATATATATATANATATAATTACTTAATATATTAATAATTTTGTTATACTATTTATCTATACATATATAAATTATATATGTATAGTTAAAATATTAAAAAATTATTATATACTAATAGTTATAAATAGAATTAATATTATATTTATATTATTTAATAATATATATAATATATTTAATAGTATGTAACAAATAATTATTGACATATAATATTATAAATTTAATTATATTATAATTCTATATCAAATTATATTTATTATATGGTAGTTACAAATGATACAATTATAATTTAAATATGTAATAAATGTAGTATATATGTTTTTACTATGTTATCATATACATAGTAATAATATAAATAGTATTTATGTATAGAAGAAAAATGCTCATAACATTAGCATAACGCGACGGGATACATTCAAGTTGTCCCATAACACCGCAGTAGTGCATATACCCCGGGATAACACATTGAGTTTAATCTAATAAATATAGTATATATGTTATTACTATGCTATAATATACATAGTAATAATATAAATAGTATTTATATATTGAAGGAAAATACTCATAACATTAGCATAACACTACGGGATACGTTCAAGTTGTCCCATAACACAGTAGCAGTGCATATACTGTGGAATAACACATTGAGTTTAAAAATAACTCGGTTTAAACTGCTGAATAACACGTTGATTTTTAAAATAATGCGGTTTACATCGTGCTATAACATGTCGCAATTTAAAATAACTCATTTTAAATCGCGACATAACAAAGGGGGAATGTTCCTCTAAACTGTGATATAACATGGAGGTAATATTCTTCTAACAGCGCGTTATAACACATGGGAAGATTCCCATAATGTAGTGATATAATACGTGGCGAATATTCTCCTAAGAGTGCAATATAATACGGGGAAGATTCCCATAATGCAGCGATATAATGCGTGCGGAATATTCCCCTAAGAGCGCGTTATAACACAAAGAAGAATATCATAACACAAAGATATAACGCATGGGGAATATTCCCTGTTTTCGTGGTATAACTACGAAAATATTCTCATGTGTTATTCAAGTGTTACTGTTGTGTTATTATAGTATATTAATGTAGGATATATGTGAATTAAGGTGTTATGGAGGTTTTATTATCGTCTTATTCATGTGTTACTCAAATAGATGTAATATTGAGTTAGTGAGGTGTTCTTGTTATGTTATTGTTGTGTTATTGTGGTGATATTGAGGTGAATTGAGGTTTTATAGAGGTTTTATTATTGTATTATTCATGTGTTACACAAATATGTGGTATTGAGTTAATGAGGTGTTATTGTGTTGGTATTATGGTGAATTGAGATGTTATAGAGGTTTTATTACTGTCTTATTTTTGTGTTACTCAAATATATGTGGTGTTGAGTTAGTGATCTGTTTTTATTGTGTTATTGTTGTGTTATTGTGGTGTATTGAGGTGTTATAGAGATTTTATTATTGTCTTATTCATGTGTTACTCAAATAGATGTGATATTGAGATTAGTGAGGTTTTTTTGTTGTGTTATTGTGGCATATTGAGGTGAATTGAGGTGCTATAGAGGTTTTATTATTGTCTTATTCATTTGTTAATCATTGAATACATTCTTCAACCCTAAATCGTTGAATCAACCAATTATATGATAAAATGATTATATTAATCAACCATAAAGTTAATGAATATAATTGATTGATTCACTAACTGTTATTATAAACCAATAAAGTTATTATAATCATTAATCAATAAAAGTTATTGATTAATAAACCATAAAGTTAATGAATGGTTGATGAATTGGTTGAATCAACCCTAAATCATCTTATTTGGCGATATTTAGCACATACAGAGAGTGAGAACACAATAACCCCATCATTTCAAACTTTTTGTAACTGCAAGTGACATCAGAAATGAATTTGTCAAGTTTCACAATCTAGTGCTTGTTTTTTCATTGACTATCCAAATTTCTTACATAATATTCTGAGTCACTCTCTACGAAGAATTCAATTATAAGTCCACATAGCCCATCTAATTACTTTTGCTGAAACATTAAGTAAAGCTTTCTCGAATAAAATGCGGCAGCCTGCCTCAAGACGGGGTTGGTTTTTACCACGAGTGTAATGATAGATTGCTCACTTTTGAAATCTTCATCTTTCTCATTTCGACCCCATGATTTTGTTTTTTTTTCAAAGCCAACAAAACAATCAACGAGAGAGCTACTGGGCTTAGAAACACTGTGACATATTACTTTTGGACTCCCTCTTTTGTGTTGATAATGTTTTCATGTCAAATATTTTTTTAGTGAAGGGTGTCGATCATTTATGTATGATCTGTACATATCTTTTAATCACTCATTATTGTGTTGGTTCCCATTCTCAATCATTATGGCCCAGCTATCTTCAAAATCCTCTTCAGAATTACAATTGTTCATGCATTTGTAAAAGAGATCACCCACACTCTTGACGCTCATACCACAATGCACTTTTGAACGAAATTTCTTGTATAGGCATAATTTGTGACATGTCTGTAGAAAATAATCTACAATGGCTCGTGCCATCGCTTGATCCTGATCGGTGAAAATTGTCGTTGGATGTTTGTCACCCATTATTCGGATAAATGCTTTGAATAACCAAATAAATGAATAAATGGTCTCATCGGATAAAAGACCCACTCCAAATATGACGTTTTGCCAGTGGCGGTTCACCCCCACAAAAGGAGCGCATCATAAATTATATTTATTTAATCTATAGCTTGTATCTAAAATTATTACATCCTAAAAACAATAATAATCAAGCTTAGATAACCCGTCATTCCAAAAAAAACTTGGAGTCTACCACACATTAATTCAAAATCCCGACAAACCAAATATCCTCAGCTTGCGTCTCCATGAATAATTGTTTTAGAGAATTAACATCTCCTTGCACTATTCTTTCCCTTTCTTTTTAAATAAAATTGAATGCATCTCTCTTCGTGCATTCTAGGTTCACCACCCCCAACCTATGTAGCCATAAAGTTATATGCATTCGTTGCTCCGATTCATGATCCTGTCATTTATTTCAGCACATCTGCATTTAACTCGCTTATTTTTTTGCTGGAACACAAAAGATGCTTATCACCGCTTTCGGTCACAAGATAGTTATGATTTTTCAATTAATTTTTTCACTGTCCAAATCCCTTCAAAATCAACGACATATCTAACCATGGCTTGACACCCGGTCATCGTGTCTGCTTTTTGAACTTCACCGTATTTATTTTTGACTCATTGTAGCCAGTATTTTTATAAATAAAATCTTTGGTTTTAATCTTCTTAGAGTTTGGTCAATAATTGTTATGGTCATTCCTACTAGTAAATCTTGCATGATGTGCATAGACACAATAACTTCCATATTTTTTTGATCATTGTGGACAACAGTGCGAAAAAATATCAATGCGATTGGATCATTGCACATATTTCTAGACTGCACCTTAACACACCAATTTAACGATGATCAGATATAAGTCAAACACCACAATACCACCACAAAAAACTACACTAACAGCAAAATAACACATTGATCACACTACATTAATATCACCATAAGACCATCATAAAAACACTAATAGCACCGCAATTATAAGGCACTCATACCAACATAACAATAACACCACAATAATACCACAATAACACAACAATAATATCATAATAATATCACAATAACCCATCAATAACACGATAATTATACAATAATAATTCAACAATAACACTTCTAGAACAATACAATCCATAAACCTTAAACCATAACACTACAATCCCATTTTCTCAAATTCAGCTCGCCAACCAACAAAGTCGAATGTTGGTTGTCAATTATAGGAAGTAATATGATTTCAGCATCCTTAACAGTTTCCTACGCTCTTAAATTTCATATGCATTTGCATAAAATGATACTTTGAATTGAGTGTATAATAAGTATATGAGTAAAATTTATATGGATAAATTAAACTTATGTGATTACCCAAAATTACGGCGTTACATAGATGTATGGCCTGCATAATTCAGGTGACCCGATTGTTCTTTCATGCAATATGTTAGTAAAAACATCGACATGTTCGTTTGCAAACTACCTGTTTAGCAATGCATCCTTCAGGCGCGCTCGGTCGATTACAATCCCAAAGCCTTTGTTTATGATAAAATCATGTCCACATCGCTAAGAAAGAAAACTTGTCACAATAGAATATAAAACAACTGTATAATATTAAAATTGTTGTCAACAGTTACTTCGTAGTATATGTGACAATGTTGTCATAAATTACATCCTGCATCTCATATGGTATTAACTATCTACCAGGATATTCAATGAAAGACGCCGCAGGTCAAGGCTGCAGAAGAAAATAATAATTATAAAATACAACATGAAAATTATGGATGTGTTTCACTATAAAGAGCTAATTTTTTGTACCACTATCGCATAGGTGTCTGCATGGGAGCTGCCGCTCTGGCTAGTGATGACTATAGGGCTTTCTAATTTCGGGTTGACTATAGGGCTTCTTAAACCAGGGAGTGTCATTGCAATCTGTTCACGAGTATATTGTCTGTTTAGCTCAATTTTATCTGGAGTTTTCTCTAAGTCAAAGAATGTACAGCTGGCACCATTATTGGTTGTTTTTTAATCAATGTTATTTCTAAATTTATTTCTGATTGTTGGCCCTCTCCTGCTTCAGTATCTACAACAGACGCAGCAAGACGATTCTACAAAAGAACAAAAATTATTAAACATATTAGCAGATTAAATAATAGGGTGAAATATAGAATGAACTTTTTACCGTGAGGGGCATAAGATCAAGAACATCATGTACTGGTCGTTTGACTTGATCGAGATCTTCTTGTAGTGTCTCGTCCCCACTTACCGTATAGGGTAGAGACTTAAGAAGATCTTTTATCACTCGCTCAACTTCAACGGACTCTTCTTGTTTTGTGTCATCCCAAGTAATATCATCTTCTACTTCTCTTATTGTCTCTGACCCTTTTGGGCTTCAAGCTCTTCTGCATGTTGGGCATGTATAGGTAAATTCTCATAATTTTCCTCCTCAACTTGTCTAAGATGTTTCTCAACAACATCATTAACTCTCTTTGTTGTCTTTGACAAATCTTGCTTTTAGAGAAATTCAAATTTCTCTTCCTTCTATCATCGCTGGACTTACTCTTTCGGAGAGTTTATTGCTCTGTTCTCGGATTATTTTTCTGAACCTCTTTATCAGTTTTGGTTTCTTTTAATATCTTAATCATAGTTGTTATGGTGGACAATGAGTCTTCAACATTAAACATTTGTTTATTCATGATACTCATTGATTCCTGTATACTTGTACTTATTTGTTCCTGAGCTTTAAGTAGCTCGATTATTACTTCAAATTCATTTATTCCCCTTGTATATGTTGCTTCTGGGGTTACAATCACTTGAAACAATTGGACCCACATCATGGGATTTGGTTGACGGTGGTCCGACCGGAGTTCACGACGTGGGAGAGGCCTAGAAGGGCTGGGAGGTCCCTGGTTTGGATTGGATAGTAACTGGAGCTCATCTTCATTCAAGTTTACAAATGCGTCATTAACCTACAATGAAAATCGTAATGTTTAAAATAAATTCAGTAAAACAACTTTGAGAAAATTCAAACATAAAATTTCTTAACTTAATAAATGACTTACCTGTACATGCTCAAGCCTCTTAAAGACTTCATGAATTTGTGGTGTTGTCCACCCATGACTTGTTGGCCACCTCAGCATGCTAGGTCTAGCCTCGGGGTGTGACTGGAGTAAAAAGAGGTGTTAAAAAAACCAAAGCTGCGGATTAGACATATAACAGATAAAATTTTCAGAAGACAAAAATAAAAAAAAAAGTCAAAACAAGAATTTTTTAATGTTGATAATATTAACTTACAAGTAAAAGAAAAACAAATTTGTTGAAATACACAAGTGACTGATTCTGCCTTATTTTGATCGCGACAATGTTCAATTGATCAATCATAAAATCACAAATGACAACAAGCTAGGTAAAAGTGGAGGACTGTACATTCTCCCCAAATGAATAAAGCCTTGCGGGAACACTAAAATTTCTTGAGGGAAAAATTAAATTTGTTAGTAAAAACTTGAGAAATAATTGCTCAAAAGGAGTGAAAGACACTCCTGAAAACGTTGTCAAGTCTTCTTTGATTGCTTTCGCATCTACACGAGATGAGAGAGATTTCCTCCAACTAACTGTTTCTCCTCTGTTGGGCATGCCTAACAACAGTGCAACATGGTCAGGGTCGAGTTTAATCACTTTCTCATCTATTGCTAATGCTCTCTTTTCATGATTCTAAAATCCTGAGATATGTAGGGTCATTACATTATCTTGGGTATAAGGAGACAAAAAACTGAATGATATTTATTTCTCTCAACTAGTACATGGTCCCCTCGGAGGCTAGATTTATATATCTTTGTTATGTTTGTGTTATAGTTGTGTTATAGATGTTATGTTTGTATTAATGATGTATTTTTATTATGTTATTGTTGTGTTATTGATGCGTTATAGTTATGTTATAGTTGTTTTATTGTTGTGTTATAGTTGTGTTATCGAAGTTTTATGGTTGTGTTATGGTTGTGTTATTGATGTCTTATTGATGTGTTATGGTTTAATTATTGCATGTTATAGATGTGTGATTGATGCTATTGCGGTGTTAGTAGGGTAATAACACAAGTAACACTACAATAACACACAATAACACAACAATAACACAACTATAACACAACCATAAAACTTCGGTAACACAACTATAACACAACCATAAAACTTCAGTAACACAACTATAACACAACATAACACACCATAACACAATCATAACACAATAATACATCTATAATACAATTATAACAACATAATACAATAATAACACAATCAAAACACAACAATAACACAACCATAACACATCTATAACACAACTATAACACAACAATAACACAACCATAACACAATGAAACAAATCATATTTTTATCTAAAATAAACAATGTAACATAATATCTTAAAGATTTTGATAGACCGCTAGCTTCTTCAGTTCTCTTGCGACCTTCTATTGTTATGTGCTAGCAAGAGGAAATGAAAACCAACGCTTTGAATCCCGGGGTTGTCGAACGATGCAATGTTCTAACTTATAATCACTAGGTCTTGCACCGAAGAGGAAGCAAAACCGTCCAGGAAACCCTAGCTATTTTTGCTGAAGAGAAAGTGAAACCGCCGAAGACGAAACGACGAAGAACGCTCGAAACCACTGAAAACTGGAAACCGATTAAAAACATAATTTCAAAATGTCATAAAGGTGTTTTTGGTCTGGATCGCCGTTTTGGTGGGCTCGATTCGTGCCGGGTTTGCGCGACAAAACACATTTTTTAAATTTTGTCTGCGTTGGGGCTATTGATTCCGGCCAGGTCACGTTAAATAAGTGTTTTTCTAATTTTTTGGGCAGTGGGACCCACCTGCTATGTTGGCTTCTTCTCATTAGACTCCGCATGCAGCTCTTCCTGCGAAGTCCGGAGGTAATATTTTTTCCTCGATTTGCCAATCTTCAGGGCAAACCTGCGCTCTTTTCCGCATCATAAGTTTAAGGGGAGCTGTTAAGCTCAAGTTTAAGCACGACAATAATAGAAGATATCCACCGTCCCTTGATAACTAACTCTGCAGCACAGCCAATCGTTCCTGACAAACTCTGCTTACAGCAGATTCTGCCCCTCTTTTGATGTATATGTACATGTTTTACTGTACGGTTCACATATATATCTTTTACTAATTTGATTACAGCACATATTCTCTTCTGTCTTCTTGTATAGCACGAGCTACATCTAACACTCCAAGCAAGGAGGGCAAAGAAAAATCAAACAAAGTATAATAATTTTCTCCATTTAACGTGAAGTGCAATTTCTTTCTTTAGAAACCTGTGCTTTTTATCTAATGCTTCCAGAAACTAGGAGCCTGTAGAATATAGCACTTCATGATCGGAGTGATGCATTGGCCTCGTCTTTGCAGTTAAATTTCTTGATTGTGGAGGATCGTCGGAGAGAGATGATAGANCATCTAAGAATAATAATTGAGTCATGGAAGTCATCAAATGTGGTTAATAAAGATCTTGGATGGTGGATGATGATCTCTAAAACATTTAATAGTACGTAGCTATAGTTGGGGGTCAACTACAACCTTTACTAGTTGATGGCAAAGTTTGGTGATCGACGGCACATACGGTACAACGATGAATCCCGAAGATGGTGTAACAACACATACCATAATAACTACTTACAACAGTCATACTCATGATACGTTGACTTTCTCTAGATTTTTGAAGCTCTCTCTCATCGTAGTGCACCACCACGACTTTCATAACCAACTGTGGCCTATGTGGTTCATAGCTCAAGCAACTCCCACTCCGCCTAAGATGCCAACGGATGTTTTTGTAGCTTGTGCGGCTCTCAACTACATCCTTTGTGGCCTTCTGACGTTATCACAGTTTATGCAGCTCCCAACTTTGACATATGTGGCCTATAGACGTTATCACAACTCTGTTATGACTTATGTGACCAACTACGACATATGAACGTTATCGCGGCTCACCATTATGACATATGTGACCAACTAAAGCCTACAAGACTCACAGCTTCTGCAGCTCCCTACTACGACCTTTGTGTTCAACCAATGCTCTTAAAGCAACCATCAATAACCTACATGGCCAACCACTACCATAGCTTTCAACTATGACCATTACAACAAACCCACGATACAACCACCTTCTACAACACTTACAATAGACTACTGCCACTATAGCAATTGATCATAGCTTTTGTGGCCCGTTATGACTATTATCGGTGAGATACCATTGAACATCAATTTTGTTGTTGGCATCATTTTTTTATGTCATTAGTGTAGGGTGTCCACCTACATGGCTCAAGAAGATCTAAGCTTCATCCTTAGCATCGGGTAACTCAAGACACCCACCTGGGACCGTCTGACACTTGTTCGGGGCAAGTAGGTAGGTTTGGTGGTGATTCAGCCCTGCCTAGGAAAATTTCCTCCGGGAGGCCCATCCAAGATGTGAGACGTGCTTCTTGCCTAATCTTATGATTAGAAGTCAGCGTACACTCATCTCAAGCCTCCCACGACCATGGAAAGTCACTGAGTCCACCTACGTGAGCTACGGGTTAATTAGGGTTAAGGACACCCTTCCTACGTTGTGGCTTAGAATGACCGCTAGTGGTGATCTCCCTAGCATATGAACAGTCAAAATACTCCATTCCAGTGTTATGGGACTACATTTCATTCAAAAGAAGCCTCTCATAACTTATGGATCAAAAGAATGCTTCGTTGGGTGCTCCCGACAAAAATCAGGGTTTCAGGCTAGACTGGCGCCCCAAGGTCGACCCGGCGGCCCATGCACCGAAAAAAACCTTTTCAGATCATCTAATATGAGCCTCCAGAGGTCTAACACCTGATTAAGAAATTTGGCACAAGTCCGGCACCTGGACGCCGGAAAGCGGGGGGCGTCAAAGCGCTCGGACAGGTCAAAAACCTTATTTTTCCTGAGAACACGATGCCATGGCGCCACCCAGGTGGCGCCTTGGCAACAAAATTTTTGGCACCTTGGCACTAAACTTTGGTGCATAGGAATCGGCCTTTACCCAGGTCACAATTTTTTTTGGTTTTGATGTCGTAAGCCGCCTGATAGCCTTGAGACCTTAATGATGTAGTTCCTAATGGTATAAGTAACAAAGCAACTTTGCCGTCCACTGCTACTAATAACTAATCCCCTATTTTTTGTCATATAAAAGGATCCAAAGCTCATTTTCATTGTGGGATAGAGGTTTAAACAAACCCATCCCCTCTCGTTTCGGCCAGCTCCCTATTCCTCCAATCGCATTTAGGGTGGGGCGGAGGNGAATTGTCCTAAACTTTGACATCCTTAAATTGGATCATTTGAAAGTTGGATCAGTTGATTGCCTGCATTAAGCTTGGAGTGAAACTAAGCCACAAGTTAAATGAGTCAAGTTTTATTTGAATAAAGTTACTGTTTCAAAGCAAATTAAAATCTGCACATGTTAGAAGAAATTTGATTTAGTCATATTAANAGTTAAATGAGTCAAGTTTTACTTGAATAAAGTTACTGTTTCAAAGCAAATTAAAATCTGCACGTGTTAGAAGAAATTTGATTTAGTCATATTAAATTAGTTCTTATAATTCTGTTCAGCCAGTGTGATTATATGCCCGGATTTTTTTTTATTTTCAATGTTGTAAGAAAAAAAAATACTATTTTATTATTCAAATAATTATCTTTCAAGTTTTAGTTTTTGTTTTTAATTTTGTTTTTTTAAATACATAGCATTATTTAATTTTAATTTAATTTTAAATTTAGTGAACTTGTCGGTACTGTGTTATTGATCCGTTGAAGTTAAATTATATATTGACTGGCTAATTACTTCATGTTTCTTGAAAGAGTATTGTTTAACATCACAGAATGCCCANTATTTTCAATGTTGTAAGAAAGAAAAATACTATTTTATTATTCAAATAATTATCTTTCAAGTTTTAGTTTTTGTTTTTAATTCTTTTTTTAAATACTTAGCATTATTTAATTTTAATTTAATTTTAAACTTAGTGAACTTGACAGTACTGTGTTATTGATCCGTTGAAGCTAAATTATATATTGACTGGCTAATTACTTCATGTTTCTTGAAAGAGTATTGTTTAACATCACAGAATGCCCGCGTATATGATTAAAATTTTAAAATTATATATAATAAAATAAAAATCTAATACATTTGATATGATGGAAAAGTAAATAATATAATATGCGGTATCTTACTGATATTAAGTTGCTATATGGGTAATATGACTATGGGTCTGTTTGGGGCAGCTTGTGCGTTTCAGGATAAGCTGTTTATTCTGAAAATTGGCGCGCGGGTCAACCGCAGAAGTCGATTTGCGGCTTGCGTTTAGTGTAAAAACCCAAATGTAGTTTCAGATAAGCCGGTGAAACGTGCGAACTAAACAGTACTTATAAGCTGTTCCAAACAGACTCTAATAGCTGACGTGTAGTGATATGGAGTGCGTTATCTATTTGGTGAGCGAAAGTTATTTACTTGAATTCTAGACCGCATTCTCCACTTTCACTATCATTGATTATTGGAAGGATCAAAACTAGATGCATTCTAAAATGTTTTTGAAGTGAAATATGCAAGGCATAAAGGCCGATTAAATTGGGTTGGCTCCTCAAACCCTTTCCATTATAAATTTTAAGGGCCATAACTGATAAGTTGTTGGGGGGAAAAGGAAAAGTGGGTTTGGGTAGCGGTTTATGTGCATACTTCTAAATTAGTGTAATTAGAAGACACTTGATCTAAATGTGTTGGCGAAGGAGACCTTACATTGTCATTTGTGGCCTCGTCCCCATGTGATATATTCGAGAAGTTACCTACCGATGCATTCGATCTCCTCTAGCATATTGATCGTTGTTGTTTGGTACCTTAATGATTACCAAAGAATGGCTATAATAAATGTTTAGTCTTCATAATGAATTCCCATTACAAGATTATTGTAGGCACTATAGTTTAATAATTCAATAAAGGAAGAATGAGATGTGACATATCATGGCCCATTAAATGGAGTAAATATTGCATTCTTTATCTGCACGTGTGGACGACCAACTGCCGGGCGACAATGCGGTGTACACACTGAGGTGGTGCCCGACCATGCCGCGTTGTCGCCCGGCTGTTGGTCGTCCGCATGTGCAGACGATCAGACACAATATTTTCTCCATTTAATGAGGAGAACTTGGTTAAAACATCTTTAGGGTTTTCATGGGTGCTCTGAGTAGATAGAATGTGGGGCACGATTAATATCTCCATATTATTTGCACAACTATCTTTCAAGATTAATACTAGTTTCATCCTAGTCAATAAATGTCAATATCAATATATTATTGGCAGTGTTCTATCAAGTATACACCACCCTTTTCCCATTCATCAATACACTAAAATCTTACTTTCAACGGCTTTATATCAACTATTAGCATTCACATGACCTTTTGTGCTATGCATTAAAGTAGGTGCCACTTTATATGATGGTAGCATATGAGTGATGCCTAAGTTTCCCAAATATCAACCCCCACCCTAAATATTGGTTTACAACTCTTAACCATAGATGATATCCATATTGCTCAAAATAAATTAAAATAATAAGCAATTAAAATTAAGAAAAGAAACTCATAAATGATTTAGGAACTGAACAATAATTATCGGGATCTATTGAAGCCTATCAAACTCATCCCTCTCATCATTGTAAACTTGAATATGGCCAGCCAACTGCTTACATTTGTAGGGCTCATTCCTCTTGCACAACATTATTGTCGACACTATTTTTGGTGTGGGGTTTGCCCGTAAGAAGCTGTCGGTCATCGGAATTGAAATCCCGTTGCCCGCTTCGGAAGGACG
>JXCR01061298.1:421214-437715 GCA_002079205.1 Phalaenopsis hybrid cultivar
GAAAACCTAAATGCATTCCTGAACTTATATTTATGGAATAACATCTTTTACTAGTAATGTTCTCATGAAGTTCTTATTATTTGAATATTTTAAGTGACTTGATATTACAACATATAGTCATTCTTGAAATGAATAGAAAACTATAACCCTTAAACTTGATGACTAGATAGTCAGAGTTAATTTAATTACTTGAAATTTTTCTAAATATCTCACTATAGTATTTACTTAAATCAAACTTATAGTATTTCTGAATTAAAACTTTACCACAATAGATCATAACTTTTATGTAGTACTAAAATTACATGAGGACAAGTAATAGTTAAGTTTGGGGGATTTTGACCAAAGAAAAATATGTTGAGATTTTCATACCTATTTACACTGATTTTGATGATATTGCACTTTAAATAAAGGTATTTTTAATGTTTTGTTGCAGGTAAGTTGAATTATGGTCATTGGAGCAAAAAGATGCAAAAAGGAGCGAATTTGGAGCAAAAAAGACCAAAATATGAAGATTTGATCTTGGACGTCGACGACGGGCTTGACGCCGCCGACGACGGGTTTTTCATGAGAGTCCAGAATTAAATATTCTAGAAGGCCCCCGACAGTACCATCGAGGCCGGCGACGGTGAGCACGTCGGTTCTCCCAACAGATGCATTAAATGTGGATGATTTTTTAAGGGACGCTTGGGCAACTCTTGAAAACTCTTCTACAACTTTAAGAGAAACATTTGGAGGCCGAAAAAGGTGGGTGTTCACGGGTGTCCATGCGTGTCCATTAGAGTTTAGAGAGTATAATTTAGGGTTAGTATTGTGAGTAATTCTTTGAGAGATTGTAAGAGTAGAAGGAAAGTGAGATTTCTTCCTCCTTGCCGCTTCAAAGGAGAATTCTGTGTGCTGTAAAGAAAGGAAGAGATTTAGAGGAACTTCGAGGAGTTTGCTTAGGGAGGAATTAATGATAAATGGTATTTACTTATTGAAGTTTGTATGACTTTGCTTTTATATATAAATTCCAAGTTTTGTCGTATCTTATCTATGAATTCTGAGTAGTTTCTCTGCCTTGCTCCTTGTCTTGAGATTTTGTGAAATGGTAATTTGAATTAGTTATGCCATGAGAATGTTAAGGAAGTTGTGATGATCTTTTAACTTCAATCTTAATTTACTTTCAATATAGCCAATTGATTAGTTAAAATATGTTGAGTTTTACAACTAAAGTGAAAATTACATCCAAAATTTAGGGAGCTCAAAGTCCTTGAAAGTTTGGTGCAAATAAATAGGAAAATAAAAATTATGGGGTGTAGAATTGGAGATTTTAGAGTGACTGACTAAAATCCTCAATTTGGTCCTCTCGTTTGGGTGCTCAAGTGTAGATGTTAGCCCTTAGGCGAGGGGAACGTGAGAACTTTGAAGTGAGAGCCGGTATCCTCCCAGCCTAGCCGCAGATTCAGTAACCAAGCATAGGATTAGTCAATGTTCTTTATGTCTGATTCACAGGGTATAGAATAAGTGTGCTCCTATTTGGCATAATACAATTTGAACTGATTCAATTTATCCATTCACTTAAATTTCTTGACAAGGAGAAGGATGTTTTTTTATATATTGAGCTTCACATTAGAAACTTTATTAGTAGAATTAGTTAATTAAGAGTTTATTGAAATTACATTTTTATTCAATTTCCTATTAGTTACAAATATGCACTTTGAATTATATTGTTGTGATTAAGTATTGATTTTTTAAATCTTAGTTCGTAGCCCCTAATATTACTCCCTGTGGGATCGATATCCAAGACACTATTAGAGCCCTGTATTACTTGAGCGATACGTATACTTGCGTTGATAAGTGTGACTTCGAAATTATTGAATATTTTATACACTTTTTTATTAAATCTATAACCATTGTCAAGTTTTTGGCGCCATTGCCGGGGATTTAAATCTTCTAACAACAGTATCGAATTCTTGTTTTTCTAAGCATATATAAAGATGTTGTCACTCTATGATGGATCATTGATTTCCCTAGAGAATGCCCTTGAATAGGAATCCCATTTATTGGCTAAGTTCTATAAGAAGTTGAGTGATTCCCTGTAGTCAACCTTAAGTCTAAATCTTGTCGGAACGGAATTCCAATTTCTCATGGCTTTGGCGCTCCCAACTTTTTCTAGAGAAGTTGGTTGAGTTAGATCTTAAAAGATGGAATAAGCTTTGTAGCTAGTCCATTCTACATGATTGTGGGCATTCGTTGAGTTGAAAAAGCTTTGTAGCTAGTCCGCCCTACAAACAGTGGAGAGTTTTCTCTATCAAAAATCAAAGAGGGAAGTCCTCTACATTGGTAGGCTGAAGCTGTAGGTGGCTATGTCACGCATCAAAGAGCGTTAACCCTAAATAACTATGAAAGGTTGTTAGGACAATTTCAACTTTTTGTTGAGTGTCAAGGTTGTATTGCATATGCATGGCCATTCGTGTTATCTTTGTTGTGTGGATCATATTACATGTTGTATGCATGGTCCTTTGAGCACTTCGGGTCAACCGATTATCCTAGAGCAATTCTCAATCCTCTCTTGGGTTCTATTGATCATCCTCTCTTCGATTTTATTGATTGTTTCGGGCTGATTACCGTATCTCTTGGGTTTGATTGACCAATACGTATTGATTGCCCATCTTGGGTTTGATCAATAATCTTTGGTTGATCACCCTATCCTTTGGGATTGATTGACTACTATGTGTTAATCACACGTCTGGGGTTCAATCTACTATCTTGGGCCAATCACTCTATCCATTAGGATTGATTGACTACTACATATCGATCACATATCTTGGGCTTGATCAGTCATACCAGGCCGATCACCCCATCCTTTGGGTTTGATTGAATGTTACGTGTCGATCATTATTTTGGCTTCAATCGGTCATCCCAACAGATCACCCTATCCTTTGGGTTTGATCGATTGATACATGTCAATCACTTGTCTTGGGTTTGATCGACCATTCTAGGCCAATCACCCATTCTTTTGGGTAGGATCAATTACCCTGGATTGCTCCACGTGCTTCTTCGGTCCAAACGACCACACCAACATGGTTGATTGACCACTTGCATGTTTGTATGTGTTTACAATTGCATTTGCACATATGTTGGTGGTTCTCCCTAATGAGGATCACCACTTTCTTTGATTCACTGCCTCCTTGACATACCCATATGTTGGACCACCGTCTTCATGGAATGCCCACCTCTAGATCATTGCCTTCTTGGCATACCCATTTGTTAGAGCCGCTGTAGCCACGACATGACCATCTCCCGATCACCACCTCCTCGGCATACACATCTGTCAAGCTGCTGCCATCATAAAATGCCCATTCTTGGTTCATTGCCTCATTGGCATACTCATCTGTAGGTTCACTGCTTTTGCAACATGCCCATTTCGAGTCACTACCCCCTTAAAATACCCAATTGTTGGGTCACTGCCTTTGCGGCATGCCCATCCCTGGTTCACTACCTTCTTTGGCATACCCATCTGTTGGGTTGCTACCTTCATGGCATGTCCATCCCCGGGTCACTGCCTCCTCAACATAACCATCCTTGGAGTCGCTTCCTTCACAACATGCCCAAACTTTCTGAGTCACTGCCTCCACAACTTACTCATCCTCACCACTCTGGTGCACCCTCCTTGTTTGTTTGTTGCATATCTTTAATGTTTGCATGCGAGCCCGGTGAGTGCCTCTCTGGTAAAGCGTGAATCCATTGAGGACTTTGTCTATTAATTTCATCAAGTTATGGATCAAATTCAGGTCTCAAAACTCTTTATGGACTAAGCTAATGAGAAAAAAATTGTTTTGAGAAAATTCATCCTCTATCATGCATAAATTAGCTAGTTGATTCAAATTTCTGAAAGCATTTGTTAGTTCATAGGGAGGTTGTTGAACATCCTATTACTTAGGAGTTAGGAGAAGGTAATGTGAGCTTTTGGTTTGATAATTTGACTTTTTGGGGTCCACTTGTTAATTACTATGAAGGTTGGATAGACATTCATTCCTTTATTAATGAGTGTTGGACTAGTGATGGTTAGAATAACAAGAAGTTGTCTGATTTGGTTTCCAACCATGATTTTGTTTCTATATGAAAAATATCTTTTGATGCTTCCAAAAAAGACAAATTGATCATCAAGGGTTGCTCTGTTTCTCCCATGTCTAAAATTTTTGCTAGCTATCTTCAATATCCTTTTCATTTTAAAAATCATAGATGGCTTTGGACTTCTCTACTCAAGCCCTCTATTTACTTTTTTTCTTGAACAACCCTTCACTCTTACCTACCTACTGACGATATTATTAAATTAAGAGGCTTTATAATTCCATCCATTTCCATCTTCGCAAAAAAAGGAGATGAGTCTCTCTCCCATCTATTCTTTTTATGTTAGTATGTTATGGGCCCTTAGGATTCTTTCCATGTTACTTTAGTTGTTGTCTTAGTTGGGAGAAGCCATTCCAATATTTCTGATTGATGTTTGGGCTTGTCTTTAAATTTTAATTGTATTATCAAAGTTTTCTCTATGATTGTATGAAGTTTATTTGGATAGTGGTCCCCTACTTAATGCTTTTGCACAGTATAACAATAGTTCTGATGGTATTTTTTCACTTATATTTCCTTATTTTGTAACAAAACAAAAAACTTGATCCTAAATAAAAACAAGAATTTAACTTTTTAATTTATTTATATTTATATTGAGATACTACGCAAGTATACATATTGTTATCAAGTAATATAAGATTTTTTGATTAAGACCTGAATATCAAACCCATAGGAAAGATTATGCAATATGCACTTTTTAGAACGTTTTTCTATTTTTAAACAGATAATTACTTAAATTAAAAATGATTTTTGCAGGAATTTAAAATTTAAATATTTTTGTTATTTTTGATATTTTAACGAAACAATAACAATTTAAAAAGATAACTAAAGTTTTTGTAGAAGAAAAGTACTTAATACAAAAATATCTTTCTTCTTATCATGAATCAGTAATAAGTATAGATTTTTTATTGTGGAAGTATGCAAATTTTATTGTGCCAAATAGAAGCAATAATATTCTTTGCCCTTACTAGAGATGCTATAAAGAACATTAGATAATTTAAAGTTTGAATAGTTTTGAAGACGACTATGCAGGGACGATACTAGCTCTCACTCTAGAGTTCCCTCAATTCCCTGCACCTGGGGGCTAACATTCTCGTATCAGAACCTAAAAAAATAAACCAAGTTGGGGTCTTTAACCTATCACTTTAAAGTCCTCTAACTCTACACCCATCAATGAATATTTTCCTATTTATTTGCACTCACATAAGAATTACATTTTCATTCATACAACCTCATGTGATTCTTTCCAATTATTGACTGAGACAATACGCAATTCTATACAAGCTTATGTGATTCTTTCCAATTGTTGACTGAGATAATACCATCCCGGTTCTTACATGTTCTCACAAAAAATTTTAACATCTGGATTGGTCAAATTAAGAAGTAAATGAAGTGCATGGATTTAAATCATCATAACTTCTTCCATCATTAAAGATCAATACTCTCCACAACTTCCATCCAAAACTTAATTACCTATCATTTTAAAAAGAAAGATAAAGAAAATTACTCAAAATCAATGGAGAAAACAAAACCACACTTTAGTTTAAAAGAAGAAATCATTGTCAAACCAACAACAAGTCTCGATTAAAACTAAAAGTAGTCTAGAACAAAAAGATAAAAACTTATCTCAAGTCCTCCACCAAACTCTTGAAGTTCTTTTGAATCTCTTTTCTTTTACAATCACTTAAAATAAAATAACAAAAAGGATAAAATAAATAAAAAGTGGTTCCTGAAAATTTCTCTGAACTAACTCCCCAGGAAGAAATTTCAAAAATAGCCAATATTTTCAGGACTCTTTTCTAAGTCCTCTCATCTTTCTTTTATAGTTTTTCAAGAGGTGCCTTGGTATCTCTTCAAAATGTGTCTTGATTCGATGTATTTACCCAAGAGACACAGTTTCATGATAATTTTCGTCCATGGTGGTTACAACCACCTATTAAGCTAATGGGTGCCTCAAAAACCTCTTCGAAATTCGTGAAAATAGATTTTACTCGTCTAGTAACTACCACTGGTGCTTAAGCGCGAGGTCTCGGTGCTTAGGCGCGGCCTTCTCTGTTTAACCAGCACGTAAGCACCGGATCTGACGCTTAGGCGCCAAAACTCTTTTGAACAATTTTTCACCTTTTTACTCCAAATTTGATCATTTTTACTCCTTTAAGCATTTTTTTCCATTTTTACTTTTATCTACAAGAAAAACACAAAAATACCTTCCATTAAAGCGTAATATCTCAAAAATATGTATAAAAATGTGTCTAAAAATACTATATATTTTAGGTGTATCAGATAGCAAGGAAAGTTTTAAAGCATGTGGAGATCGATCATTGGAAGGGTCCAAATTCTACTTTTTGCATTATCCTTGTGCATTTATAGAAGTTGTTTGAATATGGTGGCATCAAGGAAAATTTTTTGAAAAGGTTTTCTCCACTTTGCTTGTCTTTTGTATCTTATACTCCTGCTATTAAGAAGCCTGTGACTATCTTTTGGAGGAGATATGAGTGTGGTTGGCTCAAGGTTAGCATTGGTGGGAGCTTTACTAGGGATTAGTCTGGGATTGGGGGTGTTTTTAGAGATAATCATAGCACTGTTATTCTATTTTTTTTCTATGCTTATTTTTTTCTATGCCTATTTTTTTCTGTCTCCTCTCCCAGTATCATGGAAATGGATTCCTTAACCCTCTGAAAAAGTTGTGCATCTTTTATAGTTGTCCATTGGAATATCACCTAATAGCTCAAACAAATTACTATCTTGGCAGAAGGATTCAACATTAAATGGCCTTTTATATCTAGAGAATGGAATAGGCCTGTTGATTCACAGTCTATATCTGCTACCTCCTCTTACCTTGTTTTTATTGACATTGTACTTTCTGCTTCTCTTTCTTGTTTTCTTAAGGGGAATTTACTTGGTCTCCCCTGTATTTTTTCTTTACTAATGAAATTTGCTTTCAAAAAAAAATATTGGAGATTACTTGACATTAATATAAATTAAGAAATCATGTAAGTTATACCGACTAGCAACTTGTTTGTTGATAGGTGATCAATTTAAATAACTACCTTGATCAATGCATGAAATGTGAAATGAGAACTCAATTTATTAGCATAAAAATTGAGTTAAAGCTTATTTTTTTGAAAAATTGCAAAGGATCCAACTCAGACAATGAGATGTCATGTAGGCTTGTTTCAAAAGTTCATCCCTTGGTGTACTTTTTCAAGAAGATCATCTTCTTCCAATCCATAAAATTTTTTTAATCATTTTATTTTCTTAAACATTAAAAAAATAAAGCGTGCATCTTTAATGGTCTTGATAATGAAAATGAAATTCCAGAGACAAATTTACCACTCCGCTCAATCATTCAGTAAATAGATGAAAATTTTGACTACACATGCTAGTTAGCTAGGAGCATTTGTGTATTTACTAATTCACAATATCAATTGATAACTTATACCTTGAGAAGAAGTGGAGATAACATGAATTTAATTTGATTTTCATATGAATATAACTCTTATTACATTATTATATTAGATATAATGCAATGATCAAAACAAACAAGGTGAATTCATCAACTTTCTTGCAGTCTCTTAGCAATGACTTCACATTTTATTTCAACACCAATGAAGTGACACTCCAATTTCCTTATAAACATATTTTTCGCTCCAAAAAGTAACACCTTTGAAATCATGGAAGACATTAAGAAAAAATGATGAAGTTTATCTCAAGTTAAAAATATTCACAGACAAATAAGAGAAAATTAAAGAGTTTACATGAACTAAGTTGTTAGAAGTTTATATTGAAGACGAAAAAAACTTGAGGCATCAAATAATTCTCTTGCATTAGTCAAATCATTAGTTTGATAGCTATTGTAGAAAAAAATTAAATGAAATCTTTCACATCATTAATACGATAAGAAAAAGACTTTAAAATATAAAATTATTCTGGAAATACTAATAATTCAAGCATGGACTACTTATATGTGAACTCTCAAACTCAATCATATAAGTGGAAGCCAGTCCAAAAGACCACGCATTTGAATGAAGTGCCAAGTTATGAACTTGACACTAATACAAATTGACTTGCTTAAGAGCATATACTTCTTTGTAACCTCCTTCATCAATTTTTCAAGATCCACTCTCAAGTCATTGAAAACTTTGCAATGATTCTTTACTAAACAAAATATCTAGGTCAAGATTTCAAGATGAATCTTACAAGACTTTCTAAAAAGCTAGATTTCAGTAAAATTTTAAGTAGTATTTAACATTTTAAAGTAGAAATCAGCCAATTGACAAAAAAAACATTTTAAAGCTAAGGACTTACGATGAAATAAGAAACCTTATTGAATCACTAACTTCTACTCACTCTTTTAGAGGCATTTTCCTAGCCATGCTTATAACGGTGCGTGCTCGCAAGTCTATCATCTAATCACCTTCATTAAGCCATTTGAGTAATTCCATATCACCATAAATGATCTTTATAGATTCAATCCAAGTTTTGCTAAGCAAAGTGATACTCCAATTTTATTGGGAACTCGAATGAACCTTCTTGATGAGATTGTTTATAGTGGGAATTTTGACAATATCCTCTTTGTCTCATTTTTATCAATCTTTTCTTCATTTAACATTTTTTTGGAAGGAGTAAAAAAGACTGATCTCTAGATCTTTTTGGGCTTCCTTTTCTAAACTTCTTTGGACTAACCTTAGTACAATATTAGTTCAAAAAATTCTCCTAGCCTGGCCGATAAATAAAAAAATGGGTAATATCAATTTAATAGATGAAGAATTCTTCCAAGCTACTATTGAATATTTATAAAGTTGATTTCCTAAAAGAAAAGTATATATATATATATATATATATATATGATTTTTTATTTACTAGATGACACTACAATAGAAAATTATTTTATATATTTGCATGTTAATTATATAGTTTCCCTCTAATGATATAATAAAGTCATTGAATTAATTATATATCCAAAGTATTAAACTTATTTATTGCAGGTTACATTAAACGAATTTAGAATTGCTTTGTAGATTGTAATGATGAAGACAGATATGTGAAGATTCATTATAACTACTCAAAACTAGCATTAAATCACCCTAGCAGATGAGTGCCAGCCTTAATTATTGGGTGCTCACAAACAAAGAGCTCACCACACTACAAAAAGAATTTGTCAAGGCCTTTTGGACTCACCAAAGATCATGGCTACTTGCTTGATCATAAAGACATGCTGACTTGATTATAGATAAATTCATAAAATTTGCTCTCACAACCACTTTTACCTGTCTCCTTCTTTGACAAGCTTCCTCCATTTGCTTGATTGGGAAATATCGAGTTCATTGCCTCCTCCGTTTGCTCGACTGGGAATGATCGTTGACACACAAACCTTGCTAGGAAGGAAACAACTCATACTTAGACATCCAATCCTTCACGCCTTCACTTCTTCTCTAATTCCAGACTTCCACTCAAAAATAACGAGGAAGGTAACCCGGGTTGTATAGAGTTTAAAGTCCTGCAGCCGAGCTCCCACTTTCTTCTCCCTGTGGTTTGGTTCTTTCTCCTGTAGCTGCAGCGCCAACCGTTTCATCTCTCTAGTTCTTGTTCACTTCTTTCGTTCTATGCCTAATTCCTAGCCTATTTCTTTTTTCCATTTTCCTTTTAGATCTATTTCAGTTTCTTATTTTATATTTAGTGTTGTTGTTTTCTTCAGTTATTTGTGATGGTTTACTTCATTGTCCCTTGTTTTTATCCTTTACGTTGGGAGGTTTCTTTTCTCGGTTTCTCCTAACTAGGCTTATCTGTTCTTTGGAGTTTTAGCTTGTTTCTTTCTATCCTGCTCTTTTTCATGGATTTTGCAGCACCGTCCTTCAAAGATGTGGTTTCAGGTAAACCTTTTGGGTCTGGAGAAGTTCGTTTCTCTGAGGATTTTCAACAGCAAATAAAGGATAGTAATAATAGAGGTTTGCTTTAACAAGCCTCTCACAATAATGGTAGACCTACTCTTCTTTTTACTAAAGAAGATACAGACATTCTCACTGAACCATTCAAGTATCCTTTAATTGATAATTTATCATTTACTCATCCCAAAGTGGAGGTTAATCCTAAGTTATTTTTGAATTTTCATCTGGTTGGAGGATGGAATTTAGGGTTAATTGATAGTCGTAACTTAATAATTAAGTTGCAGCTTGAAAAATATTATACCTCTCTATTTGCTAAGAAAATCTTGACCATTGAGAAGTGTTACTTGAAACTTCTTAAATGGACACCTAATTTCAATCCTACCGACGAGGTCCCTATTGTGCTTGTTTGGATTTGCTTTCCTATATTGAAGCTACATTACTTTAATCCGAAAGTTCTTTATTCCTTGGGATTAATTTTTGGCAAGCCATTGAAATGGATGTTGCTACTTGTAATTTGTCTAGGCCTTCTATGGCTAGTGTGTTGGTTGAATGTGATGTTACTTCAGTTTTCCATGATTCTATTTGGATGAGGAATTCTAATGATGATTATTGGTTGAAGGCTGAACAAGATTATTGCACTAATTGTAAAATATTTGGTCATCTTCTTTCTCATTATTATAATGCCCATTCTAAATTACAAACAAATAAAAATAACAATAAAAAGATGCATAAAGAGTTGCATTTTGGTTTGAAAAACACTGAGGCTAATCTTCCTAGAGAGGGTTCCTTGCATTCTTTAGATGATCAGTTTGATTCTTCTATGAATGAGCATAATAATATGGGTACTACATTGGTTGAAAATTATTTGGTTACTGAAACTTCTAATGCTATTTATTACACCTCTGCTTTTATGACTGATTTTGTTAAGAATGGTAATATTGATACTACTGTTATGGTCCAAGATACTGATAAGGTTGGTACCCCTGAAATCTTGCAATTAGATAGACAGATGGTTCTGCATGATGGACTGGCTACTCAGGAATGCCTACTCTTACTTGAAATGAGTTGGAAGAGGATTGGATGATTCAAAGATCATCTTGGAAAAGAAAATTTAAAGGTGTTCATGAATTGCATCATATGAATTCGGAGGCTGTTCAAACCCAGGTGCAGGGAAAGGATTTTGCTAAGCCTTCCATGGCTATTATTACTAGACTAAACAAGGGTAAGCTTGTTATTGATGAAGTTTAACACTTTAATCTGGAATATTAGGGGTATTTTCAAAGTGTGTGCTTCTAAACTCTAATAATAAGATTTGGTTCTTATGGAAAGAACCAGTGAGTATTGAGATTCTAATCAATCAAACTCAATTATTACATTTGACAATTTTTTATCTTAATGAGTCTTTTCTTTTTTATATTATTTATGTTGGATGTACTAAGCAAGCTCATTTGGAGCTTTGGAATTTGATTAAATCTCTTAAGCAGGAGAATGAAGCTTGGCTTATGGGAGGGGATTTCAACAGTGTTTCTTCTCCTCTTGAGAAGAAAGGTGAAAATCCTCCTAATCTCAATCTAATTGCTAAATTCAATGATACCTTGTTGGATGTTGGGCTTTATGATTTGGGGTTCCGCGGGGAATCCTTTTACTTGAGGAAAGGTTTTTGAACGTCTTGATAAACTTGTTGTTAATCCTTCTTGGATTAAAATTTTTTTCTGTTTTAAAGTTCAACATTTGGACATTAATGCTTCTGACCATGCTCTTTTACTTGTTAAAATCATGGACATCAATAATATAAAGAAGTATAAGTTTAAATTTTATAATATGTGGACCTTTCATGAAAGATATACTCAGTTTCTTAAAGATAATTGGAAATCTAATGCTATTGGTTCTTCTGGGTATAGACTTTGGAGCTTACATAAGAATTTAGCTAAAGCTCTTAGAAAATGGAATTGTGAGGTCTTTGGGAACTTACACCACAACATTGAGCAACTTGAAGATAAGGTTGCTTCTCTTGAATCTGATTTTGCTAACAAATCTATAGAATGGGTAGTTTTGTTTCAGGGGCAACAACATCTTAATGAGGTCATTAAGATGGAGGAGCAGTTTTATGCTCAGAAAGTTGCTAAGATTCATTTTTTGGATGGGGACATAAACACTGTTTACTGCCATGCTTGCATTAAGAATAGACATAAGGTTAATATGATTTCCAAAATCATTAGCCATGATGGTACGGTGCTCAATAATATTAATGATATTGCTCAAAGTGGTGTTCAATTCTTTTCTAATGCCTTTAGTAAAAATGATGTTTATTTGACTCAGCTGGATATTTCTCTTTATAACGTTATTCCTTTCTTTGATAACTCATTACTTACTTGTATTCCTAGTCATGTAGAGATTAAAGATAACATTGATCAGATGGAGGTTGGCAAAGCAGATGGCCTTGATGGTTTCATGGTTGAATTCTATAAACATGTTTGGAATATTATTCAGGCTGATGTTGTATTGGTTATTCAAGATTTTTTTTGTGGTTATGATTTGCCTAAGTATTTTAAATCCTCTAATATTTTCTTGATCCTTAAAGTTAACAATGCTAACTGTTGGGATGCTTATAGACCCATAAGCTTGAATACTATTTTATATAAGATTATTTCTAAAATTATTGTTAAGAGATTGCAACCTATTTTAAATAAACTTATCTATCTGAACCAGTCTGCTTTTTTGAAAGGTAGACAGATAAGTGATAATGCTCTTATTGTGCAAGAGCTCCTTATGGATATTGATAAGGACTGCATAGGAGGGAACATTACTTTTAAAATGTATATTAAGAAAGTTTTTGATATTATACGTTGGGATTTTATTATGAATATTTTTTATCCTAATGGCTTTAATGATACTTTTTGCAATATTATTTTTCGTACTCTTAGCAACAACTATTATTCTCTTCTTATTAATGGAAACAAATATGGTTTCTTCAAAGCTTATAAAGGTATAAAATAGGGAGATCCCCTATCTCCTTATCCTTTTATTCTTGCTTTTGATTATTTATTGAGATGCCTAAATGCTTTGTTTAAGACCAATCCTAGTGTGAATTATATTCATAAAGGTGGTATGAGTATTTCTCATTTAATTTTTCTTGATGATCTTATGATCTTTACTAATGGTAATACATTTTTTATTAGGAAAGTTTGGGCTGCTCTTGTTGATTTTCAGAAGGTCTCTGGTTTAAATTTTAATACTTCTAAATGTTTCTTCTATTGTTTCAAGAGTATCTCTGTTGCTAAAAAGAATTGGATTTTGGATTATACTGGTTGTAACAAAGCTATGTTTCCACTGAACTATTTGGGTTTCACTTTTAATAAAGGTAAAATGAGAAGTACTCTTTGTTTAAATTTATTTGATAAAATCAGACATAAGATTTTATCTTGGGAAAATAAATTTCTTTCTTTTGGAGGTTGCATCACTCTTCTCAAAATTTTTCTTACTTCTCTTCGTCTTTATTCTTTACAAATTATGGATTTTCCCCAGGGTATTATTAAAACAATTGAAAATCTCTTTAATAACTTCCTTTAGGAAGGTAATGGTAATACTAAGATGCACTAGACTAGATGGCAGAAACTTTGTAAGCTCATTGAGAAGGGTGGTCTTGGTTTTTATAGCTTAGCTAATTCTATTAAGATTAATTATATGAAGCTTTGGTATATATTTCGTAAGAATAATTCTCTTTGGGCTACTTTAATGCATTGTAAATATAGTTTGATTAGGCATCCACTTTCAATTACTTATAATAAGAAAGATTATTTTATTTGGTGCGAAATTCTTAAAGTTTCCAGAATTACTAATGATCTTATTTGTTAAGATATTAGTAAAGGTGGTTATTCTTTTTCGTTTGATGATTGGAAGGGGAAGGGGGCTTTAGTTGATTCTTATGGTGGTACTGTGACTATTGATATTAAAGTCAAGGATCTTTGGTATGAGAATCATTGGTGCTTTAATGAGCTTAATAAGATAGTTCATAATGATGATGCTCTTTTTATATCTTATGTCCCTATTAACAGTGGTAACATTGATGTACCTAAGATCAAAGGTAAGATGGGTGATTTTGTTGTTAAAAGCATGGCTAACTCTTTCAGGAATTTCAGGGTTTGGATCTTAGCTGGATTTGGAATCCATGGGTCAAACCTTCCATATCTTTCTTTATTTGGAGAGTTTTGCATAATTTTTTACCTACTTATGATTTGCTTAAGTTGAAGGGGTTACAGCTTCCTTCTTATTGTGTTCTCTGTAGGAATCATGAAAAGACTAGTCTTCACTTTTTTTTCTAGCTATATATTTACTGTGGAGATTTGGAATTAGGTTACTATGAAATTAAACTTATTGAATTCCTTTTCTAAGTATGCTAGTATTTTTGATAGTTTACATTCCTGGAGACATAAAGGCAATGGTTTATTTGCAGTTATCCCTGTTGTTATTATGTGGTTTGTTTGGCTTACTCATAATGGTATTAAGTATAGAAAAGGTGAGGCTAATATTCCTCACACGGTTGGCAAGATTTATCTTTTCTTATGAAAGGAATCAAATTTTTGATTCCCTAATAAGAAGATTACGAGTAGGATGGCTTGTATGATGCATAATTTGTCTATTCCTATTTGCTCCTCTAATAAGAATATTACTTTGTTGCATCGGTGTAAACCTTGTGCACCTTATATTAAGATTACTATTAATGGTTGCTGGAAGACTAATAGTGCTAGTATGGGGGGTGTTTGTCGTGACTCTATGGGTTATATTCTCTATTGGATTGTGGCTAAGGCTGTTCTTATTTCTCCTCTAGTTGCAGAGGCTGATGCGATGGTTTTTGGTCTACAAGTGGCGTCGGCACTAAAGAGTTGAGGAGTTGCCCGTTGGAAGCTGTCGGTTGCCAGAATCGAAATCCCGCCCCTTGTTTCGGAAGGATATTTAATTTATATATATATATATATATATATATAGTTTAAGAAAATATGATATCAAAATGATCTCATATCTTTCATAGTTTAAATGAAAAAACACTACACCTCAAGCCATGTATCTATCCGGAAAGATAAACACAAGACTTGAGGGTGAGGTCCGATCAAACAAACTAAGAAATATATGACATCTGTTTGGCCTGCAAAACCATTTTATTATAAGTAGATAAGTTCCCCTATTTAATATGAAAATTTAAATGGGGTTTATATTAAGCTGGGTTCGAAAAAGCTTCCTATAAGGGCAAGCACCTATACTTAATTACATCTTAGATAACCGAAGTCACCTAAGAAAACTCTCGATAAAAATCAGGGGATAGTATCTTCAAGAATTTCAAAGGATGAGATTTTTCAAGGAGATCGGATAAAGAGGTGTGAAAGGGGAATGACTCAAATTTAGAATATTTTATTTTGGAATTCAAAGGGAGAAGAACTAAGGGATGTCAGTTTTTAAGGAGAACCTCAGTGATTTCCCAAACTATCCTACTGTTCGGCTTCAATTTAGAGGAGAAATATTTAAGTGTTTCATCCTTCCAATTTTATTAATCAGGGCTTATATTCATGTGAGACCATCACACTAATGGCCTGGAAGATGTGAAGATTTAGTTCTTGACAAACGACAACCTCAAAATCCTAAAGCGAGTTGGGGCTTAAATTGCATAGCAGGGATATACAAAGGCCTAAAGATAAGTTGAGGATTTATGTTGCATAAGAAAACAATCTCAAAGTCCTATAGATTGTTGTTTAATTCTAAAAAATGTTTTAGCTGGTGTAGTCATGTTTTGTTGTTGAAGATGACAATGCTGCCCATGATGCTAGCTCCAAGCTCCTCGTCGTAGCAAGTATAAGTTTTCTAATATGTCAAGTTCTGATGGTAAATCAAATTTTCCCTAAGTTTATGGTTATTTAAATTTTATGGGGGATATTAAAGTTAATTAGAGGGACATCAGTTAGGATCCTTTGATTCCTTCATTCTGGCACCACTACTTTCTTTTGAATTCACTTAGTCCAAATGAATTTACTAAACTCAACTCAATGAGTTCCATATTTTCACTTGGACCATGGAAAATCTCGTTAGCAACTGTAGGCTACCTCCTCCAAGGGATTCCCGATCATTCGATAGAGACGTTTTAATTTAGTTGCAATTTTTTTTTTGTGATGCTTGTGATTAAATTTTAAGTTGTCTTTATATTTTAAATATTGTGGCAGTGAATTTTATCTTGATTGATTTTAGTTTTGGTTTCATTTTGTTGGGTATCCTAAAGGTTTTAGTTTTGACATGCAGAGAAACATCATTGTTTAACATGCAAGTTTACGAGCAGCAAAAGTACAGTCAAGAAAGTGCTGGAAAAGAAAGTGTTCTAAACTATAAAAGTGTATCTATCGGGTCTTCTCATTCCTCCACCTGAAAATTTAGTACTTGCAAGGAATATATATATATATATATATATATATATATATATATATATATATATATATATATATATATATATATATATATAT
>JXCR01061298.1:437847-456026 GCA_002079205.1 Phalaenopsis hybrid cultivar
TACCAGATCCTATGTAATATCTTAGTGGGTCCTCTTTATTTAAGTGTATAGATGGTTTCTTAAGCAATGCATAATGAGTTTTAATCATCCTTCAAGGTATCCAAAAGAGTATGAAAAAGGTCCAGGGACCAGGCCCCAGACATCTCACAATCTCTTGAAAAAATCTCGAGCTTGTTCAAACTCATTAGGTTGTTGTTGACCTCATTTTTGGTTGAGGTCTAGCTTTGTCCTCTTTAATATCTTAGGGTCTAGCCATAGGACTTTCCTGTTGACTATCCCTAGAGGACTAGAAAAGGAACCTTCATCATTAGAAATTATAAACTCCTTTCTACTCAACTTGAAGTTTCACATGTTGATCCTAACCTCTAGCACTCAGTAGGTGGGATTAGTATGGAGGAACTCAAGAGGCGTCCTTAGTCCTGACTGTTTATATGCAACTGTATAACAATGTATTTGATTATATTTTTCACTTATATTTCCTTACTTTACAATAGTACCTAAAACATAATCCTAGAGAAAATAAGAATTTAATATTTTAACTTAATATATTTTGGGATACTACGCAAGTATATGTATCGTTATCAAGTAATATAGGACTTTCTGATAAAGCCCTGAATATTGAAACCACTGGGAGAATTCACAATATGCACTTTTAAATAACAAACTTTCTATCTCAAAAAGAAAATTACTTAAACTATAAATATTTTTACAGTAATTAAAATTAAATTCTTTTTGGTATTTTTGATATTTTGACAAAACAAAAACAACTTCTAAATATAACTTGAATTTATGTAAAAGAGTAGCACTGAATATGAAATATCTTTCTCCTTATCATGAATTAGTAATAACTCTAGGAATTCTATTATGGAAGTATTCAAATTGTGTTGAGCTAAATAGAAGTAATATTATTCTTTACACTTACTAAAGACGCTAATAAGAATAATGACTTATTTAAAGTTTGAATAGTTCTGAAGACTGGTTAGGCAGGGAAGATACCAGCTCTCACTTTAGAGTTCCCTCGATTCCCTCTACCTGGGGGCTAACCTCTCGTATCAAAACCTAAACAATAAACCAAGTTGGGGGCTTTAGCATGTCACTTTAAAATCCTCTAACTCTATACCCTTCAAAGATTATTTCCCTATTTATTTGCACTAAATCATATGAGTTACATTATCATTCATACAACCTCATGTGATTCTTTCCAATTGTTGACTGAGACAATACCAACCCAGTTCTTTTATGTTCTCTAAGCAAATTTTAACATTAATTGTTGACTAAGACAATACCAGCCCGGTTCTTACATGTTCTCACAACAAATTTTAACATTTTGATGGGCCAGATCATGAAGTAAATGAAATTAAATTATCACAACTTCTTCCAACATTAAAGATTAATACTCTCCACAACTTCCATCCAAAACTTTAATTACTTATCATTTTAAGGAGAAAGATGAAGAAAAATACTTAGAATCTATGAAGAAATCAAAACCACACTTTAGTTTAAAAGTAGAAATCATTGTCAAACTAAAAAGGATTCTCAATTAAAACCAAAAGAAGTTTAAAAATAAAGTTAAAAAATTATCTCAAATCCTCTACCAAACTCTTGATGTTCCTTTGAATCTTTTCTCTTTTACAACTCTATTAACTCTCACAAAAAAACTAAAAACAAAAAGGATAAAGTAAATTTGTGGTGCATGCAAAATCTCTCCAAAAGTTCCTCCATGAACTATTTTAAGAACTTCTCAAGACTCCCCCATTTTTCTCTCAACTTCCTTCTTTTATAATTTTTCAAGAGGCGCCTTGGCATCTCTTCAAAATGTGTTCTCATTCGATGTATTTTCCAAGGGATGCCTCCTTTCGTTTCTAGTGGTCATAACCACCCTTTTTAGCCAATAGGTTCCTCAAATGTCCCTTCAAAATTCAAAAAAATGAATTAACCTGTCAAATAACTGCCTCTAGCACTTGAGCATAGGGCCTCTGGAGATTAGGTGCGACCTTCTCCGTTTCACCGGCACTTAACTGCCGGATCTGGCGCTTAGACGCCAAAACACATTTGCACCATTTTTGCATTTTTGCTCCAAATTTAATCATTTTTCATTCCTTTTAGCATTTTCCACCTTTTTACTTGTACCTGAAAGAAAAGCACACAATTGCCTTCCATTAAAGCATAATATCTCAAAAATAGGTATAAAAATGTGTCTAAAATACTATATATTTTGGTGTATCAAAATCCTCCAAACTTAAAATGTTACTTCTCCTCAAGTGACACTTCAATCTTTAGAAACTAAATAAGTATGATATATATATGAGTTTCTTTAAAAGTTATTAAAATTTAGATTTAGAAATATAGTAGTCCAATTTAGAAAAAATATTTTGTAAATGAGACCAACTTAAAGTTTAGAAATTTTTAATGTTAAAAAATTTGAAAATATTAATTCCTATCTAATTCAGAAATAATGTAAATTTTAAAAATATATAATTTAGTCCTTTTATTATCTCCACTTAAAAAAAAATTATTAAAAATAATTTTACTTACTATATTATATCGTTAAGCTTAAGAGTTTCTCAAGTCTTATGTTTTAAAAAGATCAAATGTGAAACCAATTTTTGATCATGCACTAATCCTCAAGCTTCTCCTCCCTTATTATTTTTCTTTTTCTTTTCCTTTTTTTTTATTTTTCTTTTTTCTTTTTCATGTAAGGATTACTATATCTGCATAGGCCTTTAATGGTTTTGAATTCCACTTTTCTTTTCCTAAAGCAAAGTCCTGATATAAATCTTTTACTTATAAGTATAATAACAGTTTTGAAAATTATTTTTAATAAAAGAAATTTAAGTATTAAAAATAAAAGTCTATATTTCTAAACATTTCAAAATTACAATTTTTCTTACTAAAGATAGTTACAGTATATTTAACATTGTCTACATTAAAAATTTTTAACTGAAAGTTCTTCTTCATTACTTAGAATTTTAACTAAATTTTCTTACTCATTTTTATAATCAAATTTTACTTCCCTAATATAACTTCATATACATGATCATTTTTCTTTTCAAATCAAATTCTTTGTAGCACATTTGAGAATAAATAAAATTCAAGTTTTGAAAATATTTTTCATTCTCCCCAAACATAAATTTTTAATAAGATTAAACTGTTTAGCAGCAGATATATATATAAGCAGGAATGAAAATTGAAATAACATGTTTACAGAATTTTTAATACCCTAATTATACAAGTATAAAACTAAAACAGAAGTAAAATTAGTTTTTGATCAATTTTCTATCATTTTAATTTTAATTCAACATGTAGAGATTCATTAGACTTCTAAGTAATGGGTATAAACATAAAAACAAACAAACACACTAACTAGATAAAAGAAAAATACAGGGTAACAATTTTTCGAAATTAAAATTTAAAATTAAAGCTACCAAGATTTTCAAATTTTAAAAAGTTATAGAAATAAGTTCAATCCTAACTAACTAAAACTCATTACTCAACACACAACAAAAATCACTACCCTAGAATTTAAAATAAAATACTATCAAAACATAAACATCACAATAACAATTAAACAAAACAAAAGTCTAACATATCACATAGTCCAACAAGTACACAAACTCAAATGTCTCAAGTTCACACCATGTAGTCTATCACATATTACAAATATAAAAATAACTTGGTCTTCCTCCTCATCATCTGAATCACCACTGTTCCAGACATCTATAGGCACATACTCAGGGATATTAAGGAAATTCCACTCCTTGGTTACCCCTAATGAGGCTTTCTAAAATTGAGTGAAATTTCTCCTCATAATCAATATGCCTTCTAACATACTCATCAATATGATCTACAAAAATTTCTAATTTAGTACCTTATCTGCGGCATAATTAATATTATCCATCATCCTCTGCAATAATTGATCTTGAGTTTCAGTAGACTCACCTCTAGAAGTAGATGCTTGTAAGGTAGATGGTTTCGATGTAGAAGCAGCAGAGGTGGATGCAGCAGACGTCAACAATCCATAACTTCTTTAAAATCCTCCTCTACAACCAAAAATAGAGTGCTCAGAATACGATTTCACATTTGCACTTGTAATTGGCTTTAGAAGCAGCAACACTTTCTTCCCAGCTATCATACCTCACACCAGCCTACTCGCACAGAAAAAAGATTAAAGAAGCAGATTCCAAACCTGCAGTAGTAGTGGCAGTGGAAGAACTGATGATAGTATGATAAATCAAAGCTCCAATATTGATAAGCTTGCCTTCCTGAATATAATAATTCAACGTTGCTCTCTCCTTCATACCTTAACTAAGATGATTCGTCGGTAATAGAAGAGCTAAAATAAAGTAGTGCCACACCTTCGATGGTGCACTTAACTTTGAAGTGAAAAAGTTGACTCTCCTCTCATTTGTAATTTTCTAGAGTCCCCTTCCAACAGTCAAATATGAAATAATTTTGTTTAATTCCGTCTCAGTTGAACTATTATTCGCATAAAAACACAAAGTATCAGGCGATAAATGATGGAAAATATTGATTACCTCTGGTGAATAAGGTACCAATTTTCCTCTAACCATGACTCAATCCTCTTCTGCCTCAGGAAGGTTTGCATAAAACTCCTATACTACAGATATCATAGCCACAACAAAAAAACAACAGAATCGTTCTCATTGTCGGCGAACAATCAAATCTTCTACGGATCCACCTAGATTTTTAAAACACCTCTTAAGATTCAAAGCTTCGTGACTGTAGAGCGTCACTATATTTATCTTGAGCTTTTGAACTCACAAACTTGCTCAAATCAAGTGGGTCTTTCCCTTACTCCTCTTCATTCTTGGGGCCATTCTACAAATTTCACAAAATTCCATAATAACTTCAAAAATCAAGTCTAATCGACTAAACTTAACTCTTATAGGCATAAACTACACTTTCTATGCAATTTCCATAGATTTTTCTTCACTTTTCACCATGAATAGTGATTTTCAGATTTTTCCAAATGTACTCAAAATACATGGTGAAAATCTAAAATTTTTACATAAAAGTGAAGCTCTTACCTTAATAAATCCAAATCTAGCAAATTTGGCTCAAATCCACCTACAAATCTCCACGAAAAGGTTTGCCCTAAACTTCAAAATTGCAAACCCGAGAGGAAGAAGATGATGGTAGGTGTAAAAATGGTTATTTATGGGGTTATTTTTCACCTTTAACCGTTCGCGAACCAATTTTTGTGAACCGGCGCTTAAGGGCGGATAAGTGGTGCTTAGGCTCCTGCTCTCAGGTTACATCACACTTAATCACGAGAATGTGGCGCTTAGGCGCCAGTGAACGATTTTCATTTTTTTGAACTTAAGTACAATGCACTATTAGCCTAAGTAAACCACCCCTAAATGGTCTTACAACACTTAAATGACTATTTTCCTCTCCTCTAACTCTCCTCTCTCTCAAAGTTCTCCAATATAACTAATTCAATTCGAGGATAAAATAACACAAATTTTCATACAAATAATCAAATATATTCGTTTACAAACTATTACAAGCAACATTCAACACATAATTCTCATTCCAAAGAGTCTCAGATGGGAGAATTTTCCTAAATACAAACACTAAACAAACATACTCAATTAAACACATAAAAGACATAAATAATAAAAACAAGATTTAACACTAACACATAAAAATAATAACTCCTAAAAAATAAGCTCTAACACTGAACTTAATTCAATTCTTCATTTATTAAAACAAATTCCTGTCTTTCATTAGTCGCTCCTTGGGCATTCATAATATAGAGTTGATAAAACGGACGGTGGTGACGAGCATTGATAAAATTTTCTTCAATCAATTTTTGCTTAAGATACATCGCCTTATCTGCTTCTTCTATATAACTAGTATGGCTAAATTGCATCTTCAATTGCCATCCAATATGCTCTAAATGTGCATTAACTTCATTTACCTTTGTCTCAAGTAAAGCCACCATAGTCTCAATTTTGTTGATCTTTTGCACTATTCCTTCAATACTAACGGCTGAGAAACCATTATACATCTCTTGTGCACTTTGAATAATGAATTTCTTTCTCATGGCCTCTTCCTTTTTCTTCAAATCCATCTCACATGAAGGCATTTTCTCAAAATCTCTCTTTCTCTTAGACTTTTAGGGCTAAGAAAGATTCTGGGGTGACCATCACAAAACCCTTCTATTTATAAGCCTAAATCCTTCCAATAACTTCTAGGAACGTCCTAAAACTGCCATGACGTGTTTAAGTTAACCAATTGGTGGTTAAGACTTCTAGAAATTGAATTTTGCACATGGTTTTTAACATCCGCGCTTAAGCGCCAGTGCTCAATTTTGCACCAGTCAACTTAACATCCAAATTCTCATTCTAGCATGTCTAGATCACTAAATAAAGTCTTAAAATCAATACTAACACATAATAGTCTCAAAAATACTATCTCCAAATTTTCTTAATCACACACAAACAACAATCAAAGTAAAAAACATTGATAACTATGTGTTGCCTCCAACAAAGCGCTTGGTTTTACGTTGTCAGCCCGACATAACCAGTGTTTATTCTGATTGACCCAACATCATTCGATCCTTAAATTTATGCTAATCCCCTACAAAATAAAGTTTCAGTCTATGACCATTCACTTTAAATACTTTCTCAGTTTTAGGATCTTTGATATCCACAGCTCCATAAGGATAAACTTTCATCATAATAAATGGGCCCATCCACCTGGACCTAAGTTTGCCTGGAAATAATCTTAACATTGCATTATATTGCAAAACTTGTTGCCCTGGCTGAAAATTTTTAGTAAGAATCCTTCGATCATGCCACATCTTCCATCTTTTCTTTGTAAATCTTAGCGCTCTCATAAGACTCATTCATTATCTCTTCAAGCTCATTTAATTGTAATAATTTTTTCTTACCAGCATCTTTCAAATTATAATTGAACTCTTTGATCGCCCAATATGCTTTATGCTCAAGTTCAACTGGTAAATGACAAGCTTTCCCAAATATTAGCCTATATGGGGGCATTCCTATAAGAGTTTTGTATGCAGTCCTATAAGCCCACAAAGTATAGTCAAGTTTGACTGACCAATCCATTTTTATTGGATTCATAGATTTTTTCCATAATTCTTTTACTTTCCCGATTGGATAATTCAGCCAAACCACTTATCTGAGAATGGTAAGTAGTAACAATTCTATGGTTTATATGATATTTCTTTAATAATTTATTCATTATGGCATTTCTGAAATTACTTCCCCCATCAATTATGATAACTCTCGGCATCCCAAATCTATAAAATATGTTCATTTTCAAAAATTTTGCAACTTTTTGAGCATCACATCGAGGTAAAGCAACAGCTTCTATCCATTTGGATACATAGTCCACTACCAACAGTATATATAAATTTTCGAAATATGGTATAAATGGTCCCATGAAATCTAATCCCCAAACATTAAATATTTCAACTTCTAGCATATAATTGAGGGGCATCTCATTTCTCTTAGAAATATTGCCTACACGTTGACATCTATCACAAGTTTTGATATAAGCATTAACATCTCTAAAGATAGTAGACCAATAAAATCTAGATTGTAAATTTTGTATGTTGGTTTATCAACAACAAAACGTTCCTCAAAATCAAAATTATGACATTTTTGGATAATTTCATAAGTCTCTTCTAAAGGTCCACATCTTCAAATAATCAGATCCTTTCCTTATTTATCTAAAATTCGGTCATCCCAAAAATAAGTCTTAGCTTCATATATAAATTTCCTCTTCTGTTGGTATATCATTCTATAGGGTATAATATCACTTACAAGAAAGTTTACATTGTCGACATACCACGGAACACGCCACTCATTAATGTTGAGCAGTTTTTCTTTGGGAAGATATTCATTAATTTCTTTTTCAAAATAGAGTGATTTTTCTAACTCGTCTGGACAAATGATCAGCAATTTAATTTTCAGTCCCCTTCCTATCTACTATTTCAAAGTCAAATTCTTGCAAAAGAAGAATCCATCTTATAAGTCTTGCTTTAGCATCCTTCTTTTCATTAAGTACTTAATAACAGAATGATCTATATGCACTATGCAATGAGTTCCAATTAAATATGATCTAAATTTATCTAAGGCATATACTATTGCTAATANTATTATTCCAATTAAAGTTGGGATGGTTCTTCCAACCTGGGTTAAAATAATTTGAATATGGGTTATTCTGCTTATTATTTATGGCATTCAAAGTTTCTAATGATGCTTGAGAATCTACCATTTGGCCTAATGAATTCTCTTCAATTATAGAAATTGGTTGAGAAAAATTCATTCCAAATTGGTCTAACTTCCTTAAAATTGCAGCAACATGATTTGCTAACATAGTAAATGCACCATATTCATGAATACTGGCTACTTTCTTAGGATTCAACCTCTCAGAAGACCATTAAAAATTATTGGTAGCCATTTCTTCAATTAAATCATAAACGTCATGAAATGGTTTTGACATCAATGAACCACCAGCAATGAAATCGATAATAGATCTAAGAAATCCAGCAAATCCATTATAAAAAGTTTGAATTATTAACCAATCTGGTATAGCATGGTGTGGACACTTTCTTAAGAGTTCTTTAAACTGTTCCCATGCTTCATAAATAGATTCCCCTTCAAACTGATTAAAAGATGTAATATCATTTCTAAGCTTCGCAAATTTTTATGGTAGAAAATATTTAGCAAGGAATTTTTGTGCTAAATCACCCTAAGTTTTGATAGATTCATGTGCTAACAAATTCAACCACATCTTAATTTTATCCCTTAGTGGGAAAGGAAATAACCTAAGTCTTATGACATCATCTGATACACCATCATATTTAAATGTAGCACACAATTAAAAATTGGCAAGATGTAAATTTGGATCTTCAGTTGGTGATCCCCCAAACTGATTATTTGAAAAAATTGGCAAGAAGTAAATTTGGATCTTCAGTTGGCGATCCCCTAAACTGATTATTTGAGACCATTTGGATAATTACAGGTTTATGCTCAAATGAATTAGCCACTATAGTAGATATTTAAATACTACATTAAAGTTCACCTACTGTAGGGTTGGCATAATGTAGTAAAGGTCTAAATTCTTGATGAATTTCAGCATTTTGATCATTATGGTTTGTCATTTCTATAATTTTCTAGATTTTTCTAAATTTTTAATTTTTTTGCTTTTTCTGATTTTCTTAACAGTTCTCTCTAATTCAAAATCGTAGGGCACTAGTCCTTCAGAACCTGAACTACGCATACCCTAAAATAAAATAAAATAAAATAAAGCACATACAAAAATATAATATTATAACAAGATATTCCTATAATAACTCTTAAAGTTTAAATAAGACTTTCTAAAATAGAAATTTGCTTTCAATCAATCTCCCCGGCAACGATGCCAAAAACTTGATCTTAATTGTTTATATGCAACAATATAACAATGTATTTGATTATATTTTTAGTTATCTTTCCTTACTTTGCAATAGCACCAAAAACTTGATCCTGGAGAAAATAAGAATTTAATTTTTTAACGTAATATATATTGGGATACTACGCAAGTATGTGTATCGTTATCAAGTAATATATGACTTTTTGATTAGGCCCCAAATATCAAACCCATAAGGAGAATTCACAATATGCACTTTTAAATAACAAACTTTCTATCTCAAAAAGATAATTACTTAAACTATAGATGTTTTTACAGTAATTAAAATTAAATTCTTTTTGGTATTTTTGATATTTTGACAAAACAGAAACAACTTCTAAATATAACTTTAGTTTATGTAAAAGAAAAGCACTGAATATGAAATACCTTTCCCCTTATCATGAATCAGTAATAAGTCTATGAATTCTGTTGTGTAAGTATTCAAATTGTGTTATGCCAAATAGGAGCAATATTATTCTTTACCCTTACTCGAGATGTTGTAAAGAACATTGACTAATTTAAAGTTCAAATAGTTCTGAAGACCGGCTAGGCTGGTAAGATACCAGCTCTCACTTTAGAGTTCCCTTGATTCCCTCCATCAGAGAGCCTAACATCTCGTATTAGAACCTAAAACAATAAACCAAGTTGGGGGCTTCAGCCTGTCACTCTAAAGTTCTCTAACTCTACACCCTTCAACGATTATTTTCCTATTTATTTGCACTAAATCATATGAATTACATTCTCATTCATACAACCTCATGTGATTCTTNTGATATTTTCACAGTAGGTAAAATTCAATTCTTTTTGCTATTTTTGATATTTTGACAAAATAAAAAAAACTTCTAAATATAACTTGAGTTTATGTAAAACAAAAACACTGAATATGGAATATCTTTCTCCTCATTATGAATCAGTAATAAGTATAGGATTTTTGTTGTAGAAGTATGCAATTTGTGTTGTGTCAAATAGGAGAAATATCATTCTTAACTCTTACTAGAGATGCTATAAAGAATATTGACTAATTTAAAGTTTGAATAGTTCTGAAGAACGGCTAGGCAAGGAAGATAACAGCTCTCACTCTAGACTTCCCTCGATTCCCTTCACCTGGGGGCTAACATCTTGTATCATAACGTAAAATAATAAACCAAGTTGGGGGCTTTAACCTATCACTTTAAATTCCTCTAACTCAACACCCTTCAAAGATTATTTCTCTATTTATTTGCACTTAATCATATGAATTACATTCTCATTCATACAACCTCATGTGATTCTTTNAAGTGAATTGGAAAAATCTATGCACTATCTGAAATAGAGTAGAAAATTCCAACATCTAACCACTTTAAAATTTCTTTCTTAACAACTTCATTCATAACAGGATTCAATCTACTTTGAGGATCATCCTTGTGTTTGCAGTTTTATTCCATATGAATTTTATGCATACAAATTGAAGGACTGAATCCTTTAATATCAGCAATTGTCCATCCAAAGGCTTTCCTAAAATTTTTCAAAATTTTCATCAATCTTTCTTCTTCTTCCATTGTTAATTTTGAGGAAATTAAAACTGGAAAAGTAGAGGAATCACCTAAAAAGGCATATTTTAAATGATCGGAAAGTAACTTCTACTCAAGTTCAGGTGGTTTTTCTATTAATGGACAAAATGATTTATCTTTTTCTATTGTGTCCAATATTTTAAAACTTTCTCGATCATAGTTTGAATCTTCCTTATAAAGATCTTCACGTTGATCTAGTTCCTCTTCTTACTCATGTTCCAAATCTTTTACTTCATATTTTTCTACATAGTTAGTTTTGAAATGACATTCTCTTAGGTATCTTATAACATCCATTCTATAGCATTCATCATCTTTACCTTTTATAGGATATTTCATTGATCTTAAAAAGTTAAAAGTTACAGTTTGATCATTGATGCGCATAGTTAATTCCCCTTTATGCACATCTATCATTGCTTTTCCTGTGGCTAGGAAAGGTATCCCCAAAATTATAGGTATCTCTTTATCTTCTTCAATATCCAGCTTAATGAAATCAATAGAAAAGATAAATTGACCCACTTTCACAAGGACATCTTCTATAACTCCTTTAGGGTATGTTATCAAACGATCTGCTAACTGCAGAGTTACAATAGTAGGGGTTATTTCTCCTAATCCTAATCTTTTAAATATTGATAATGACATAAAATTAATGCTTTCACCTAAATCACATAAAGTTTTCCCATAAAATTTGTCTCCTATTGCACATGGAATTGTAAAGCCACCAGGATCTTTAAGCCTTTCAGGAAGCTTTTCTGAATAATTACACTAGACTCCTCACTAAGTGCAACAGTCTCATTATCTTCAAACTTCCTTTTCCTGTTGAGAATTTCCTTCATAAACTTTAAATAGCTTGGCATTTTTTCTAAGGCTTCAGCAAATTGAATATAATTGTAAGCATCTTAAAAATTTCCAAAAATTTTGAAAATTGCTTATCCAACTTCTATTGACAAAGTCTCTGAGGAAATGGAGATGGTGGTTTTTTTAAATCAATTTTCAGTGGAGAAATGAGTCTTTCAGAATCTTTGGAGCATCCCTTTTGATTCTTCAATTTCTTCTCTCTCTACTTCAGTTTTTGTTTAAACCATACCTTCTAACTCTCTTCTGCTTCTAAGTTGAACGGCTTTTACTTGCTCTTTATTATGGTCTTCCGGATTTGTTTCAGTATTACTAGAAAGTATTTCTTGGGATCTATTACTTAATGAATTTATGATTTTTCCAAGTTGATTCTCAATATTTCTAATTGTAGCTCCTTGACTTTGTAATTGATTTCCCGTTTGTAACACTACTTCTTCTATAGACAACNCTAGTGGTCATAACCCCTCTTTTTAGCCAATAGGTGCCTCAAATGTCACTTCCAAATTCGATAACATGAATTAACTCGTCAAATAATTGGCTCTGACGCTTAAGCACGGGGCGTCTGGCGCTTAGAGGCGGTCTTCTCTTTTTCACCAGCGCTTAAGTGTCGAATCTGGCGCTTAGGCGCCAAAACACTTTTGCACCATTTTTGCATTGTTTCTCCAAATTTGATCTTTTTTTCACTCCTTATAGCATTTTTCACCTTTTTACTTGTACCTGAAAGAAAAACACACAAATACCTTCCATTAAAGCGCAATATCTAAAAGATAGGTATAAAAATGTGTCTAAAAATACTATATATTTTAGGTGTATCAGTCCCCCATAGAATGGTCAAACCTTAGGACTAACCCTGGGTGGTCTGGTCTTAGTTAGGCTAGCTTGCACACACTTTCTCACACACACCCAAACTCGAGGACCCCTTAATTTGGTCTCCTGACTCCTTTTGGAAAGCACAATTGGATGGACCTATAACCCTAATCCTTGGCTAAGAGGGTTAGGACCAGCATTTTTAACATCCAAAATGAGTCCTCACATGGCTCCTATGGGTTTGGCATAGCTTCATGGCTTACTTGTCCATTCTAGCCCAAAATCACCAAATTACCAAAATACTCCCACAACCCTAATTTTTCCCGAAAATCCCAAAATTACCAAAAATACCCAAAATTTACCAAAAGTCATTTCAAAACACTCACCACTACCTAAATTGACCAAAATTCACCAAAAAATCATCAAATTCCCAAAATACTCCCAAAATTGCCAAAATTACCAAAATGCCCCTCATAACCCAAAAATTCAAAAAATTTCAAAAAATCCCAAAAATTTCAAAATCATCCTAAATATTCCCAATTTAAATTTTTAATCATCAATTTGAACCAATTTGACCAAAAGCCCCAATTTGCCTTAAAGACCCAATTTCCCCAAATTAGCCCAATTAGCCCCAATTTTGCCCAATTTCAATTTCAAACTAAAATTTAGTACCCCAAATCCAAATTGAAACCAAATTAAAACTCAATTTGACCTAATTGCAATTTAATATCACCCAAATCAAAAAGCCCCAATTTTGACTATATATCTAAATCCATAAAATTGGCCTTCCAATTCAGTTTAAACCCACTTAAAATCCTTTCCAAAATCTTCATCACATATTCCTATACCAAATTCAAAATTCAATTTACCCAAATTTTAGCCCAAATTCAATCTCAATTTTAAAAGCCCAAGTCTTTAAGTCTTGCAAAAAGCTCAATTTCAATCAAAAGCCCATATGATGATTTTCCTCCCCATCATTCCTTTAATCAAAGTCATTCCCTAAGTTCTAAATCCATAATCAAATCATTCCAAATCAAGCATCATGCCAAAATTTACCAAACATAACCAAATAAATCCAAAAAACCCCTTTCATGCAAAAGAGTCAAGCCACATGCAAGTCATGAAACCACTCTCAAGCCAAAGGTGAGCCTTGAGAGCAATGCCACATCACCATGCTATTAGTGGCAAGAGGCCAAGACACTTTCAAATATCCTCAAGATCCTTTTTAGCCTACTTCATGAAATACCTAAACCTCATGCTTATGGAAAATCACTTGGATAAGGACTTCACCATGCTAAACCAACTGAACCACCTGATTTCCCTTAGCACTGAAACCTTCCTTGGTGGATGAACCCAACCCTAAATCATGTCTTGACCCAAATTGACCAAAAATTCCATTTCCCCCATCCTATTTTAATTCAACACCTTTACACATGGCCAACTCCAATTGACTTAACAAAACCAAGCCCTGATCTCCATGAGCTGGATGGTGACCTCTGCCTGGCCGGCCGGCCACCTTGGCTACCGAAAAATGCAAGTTCAAGAGCCCCACCTTGGCTAAAATCCAAAATTAAACCTAACCAAGTTGTCTCATCCCAATTGGGTTTTTGCCTTTTTTTCCCTTACACCTAAGAATCCATAACCACCCACTTGTTATCCCAATTGCAGCCTCCAAGTCCCTCTATTTAAACTCACCCTCCACAGCTAAGGGGGGAGAGCTTAAAATTCTTTGGGGAGACCCTGCAAAATTATTCCCATATCTTCTTCAAGGCCTCTTGAGTGCAATGCAACCATTCTCCAACCCTCTTCCCCACTGATCAGAGCCAATTTTTTAACCCTAATTTGATCCTAAATCAGGACACCTCTCAAAACTCTACCAAAGTCAAATTCCTTGCACCCACACCATCCCCTGAGTGAGAGAAGAAGATCCCCTACAAAAGCCCCATCATCAGACCACCCTAGGGTGGACTTTGATTGAACCCCTAAATTGGCCTTGGTTGATTTCATATATATGCATTTCACCACAGCTTAAGGCTTCATCTAGGTGCTCTTTGGACTCAAGGCAAGCTTTTGGAAGCTCCCAATCAGGGTCACACCTCTTGAGCATAGATATTGAACTCTCCCCTTAAACTGAGCTTCATTTAATGCTCCATGCTCATAGACTCAATTTATAACTTGATCAACCGTATGGATATGTTCTCCTAGTCAAGGCGAGTCGATAAGAGCAAACCTCACTTTATTTGATTGAGTATCGAGAGAGATGTTAAGGTTTGAAGGTGGATGACTCTCTGGTTGAACCAGTTATGATGACAAAGGACCATTCAATCGAGCATGTATCGAATCGATGGCTTTGATTGCGTTGAATGGATGGATGGTTCGAAAGGGCGGATGACTTAGATGGCGGCGCCCAATCCCACAGTGGCACGCGTCTGTTTGACGCGTACGAGGATCCAGTCAGCTCCGCGTCACTTAAGTAGAAAAATAGGTTTTTTTTCTAATTTATTTAAATAGCCAGAACATCAAAAATATATATATATATATATATATATATATATATATATGTGTAGAAAAATCACAAAAATAAAATAAAAGTACTCGCTTGNCTTCGTCAGCAAGCTCTTATAAGGTACAAGTCTTTCATAAAACTTGCTCTTCCTGTTGGTGTTAAGGAAGGGAATGAAGTTCCTATGAGCTTCTTGGTTCAAAAGCTTCAAAATGCTTTATCTTCTTTGGAGCGTTTTCCTGTTGTACTTAGCCACCCATCTAGATCATCTAGTGGTGGGAGCGCTCGTCTTTCTTCTGGCCTTGGTGCATTGTCACAACCCTTTAAGTTGCGCTTATATAGAGCACAAGGTGAAAAGTCTCTGCGTGATTATTCTTCCAGTGTTGTACTCATTGATCCTCTGGCGACTCTAGCAGCTGTTGAAGAGTTTCTTTGGCCAAGGGTCCAAAGGAATGACTCTGCACAGAAGATTTTCTCAGCAGTTGGAAATCCTGATGCAGGTGCCTCAGCTAACGGAGGCAGTGCTTCATCACCTGGCAAATCGACTCCTGTCTCAATTCATCGTCCTACAACAAGATCTAGATCATCACTAATCATAGGAGGTACAGCGGGAAAGGAATCTTGTGATGGAAATGCAAGCTCTTCAAAAGGAAAGGGTAAAGCTGTTCTGAAATCTACACCTGATGAGGGGAAAGGAACCCTAGGGAGAAATGAAGACCGCAGAACAGCAGCTTCAGAAAAGGACAGAGAAATGAAACCCTCACATGTTGACTCTAACTCGGAGGTTCACTTAACGAATCCTTAAATTTAATTTTTGTTCCTCATATTCAGTTTAAGATTTCTTCATTTTAGAAGACATGCTGACTTGAGATGGGGTTTAGTGAAGTCAAACAGCAGTAAATTAGCTGGTATTTTAGGTTACTTCAAGTTTTACTTTTTTTTTATAATCTAGTTGCTCATACATGATACACCTTTTTTTTCCATTAGCACTTATTGGCATTAATAGCTTGAACTTGTTGTTGCCATCTTATATAGTTTTAGATGGTTTCATACTAATTAGGGGTCTTACATACAAAGCACTCAAAACACATGTTTTTACATATATCACACCTAAATCCTTATATTTACTTATATATAGCACATGAAATTATCTAATAAATACAAAAATAGAATTTCGGTTCTCCTCCGTTACTTTTTCTGTCACCTGTACTTTTTAGGTTGTCGGTTTCACTGGTGCTGTACTAGCAGAATCATATTGTTTATTACCTGAAAATTTGTTCCAGCAGAATGCATATCATGCATCATCTCTTTATGCTTCTGAGGCTGCTTTTGTGATGCCCAAATTTCAAGAAATTCAGTAGGATCGGCACGATTCTTAAAATAGCCCATAAAATTTCATTTCCCAGAATTTGATCGAAATAATTTTATTAAATTCTACGCATAAAATCGATCAATTCCATATAAAGCACCATGCATGAATAATGAATGGACTGGGAGATATAAATTGTTGAATTTGTAAATTAAATTAATTTTACTAAAATTTAATTAAATACTAATTTTTCTCCCTAATCACTCTGTTATTGTAGCCACCGACTTATGCCTTTTATTTCTTTTGTGTTATGTCGATTAGGATAGATGCGAGTTTCAAAATCCTCCCATTTTCTCAATTTTTGTCTCCCATTCCCCTCTCCTTGTTGCGTTTCACGCGGCAGAATGCCGCCTGGAAGGCTCCCATGACTCTCACGCTCAGACCACTATAATAAGGGTGAACACCGCTAGCTGAGTCGCGAACAACAAGGGGTGGACGGCTACCCAAGTGTCGCAGAGCATGATTTTGGACTTCGGGGTGGAATCTTATGGTGTGAATCCATATCCTACACAATTCTAAGCATTCATTTCTTCATCTCACTTCCGAATTGAAGTTTGCCTTATTTTTGATGGCAGAAACTCCGATTGTGTGTCAGAAGTGTCGTAATCATTTTGAAAGCTTCCGAAAGCGTTTTAACATGATTTTAGAAAATGGGAAGTTAAGTTGGAGGTGATACAACGAAGATTAGCTTGTTTCAGAAGGGCGATTTATGTTGAACAATCCTTTTGAGGTATGTTTTGGCAGTTAAGGCTTTTTTTTGGTTTAATCGTGTTTTTAGCCGAATTTCATGAAACCCTATGTTGTTTATAAGCTCCAGGTTGTCTATACTAGACGACGAGCTCGAGATGAGCATGTAGAAACTCGTCGTAGGGTTGCTCCGTCGAATCATGTGAAATGATCTTATGCTAATTTAAGAAAATAATCTTCTATATGTTTGTCTATGATTGTTAGTGGACACTGATGCATTTAGGAATTTTGGCATGTTCTAGATGCATAATGTTGACCTCATTTTTGGTGAGGTCTCTTTCTTTTATTAGAGCCTAGGATCTAGCCTTAGAGTTTCTTACCGATCTTTTAGAGGACTAGTCTGAGATCCCCACCAACTAGAAATTCGAGCCACTTCTTGACTCTTCGTAGTTTCATGTGACCGATTCTAAATCCTCAGCACTTAGTTGAGTTGATTAAAACCAGCGCGATGAAGCTCGAGTCGAGCATTCATAGGACCTAAAGCCTTAGGAAACCCTTCGTGTCGTCTACGCACACTCACGATACACGAATATCACAATTCACGCATTCGATACACATTATTATCGAAATTCACATCATTTGCACCTATAGAAGGCCCCGTGATTTATCAAACTCGAATAGATTCCTGGAACAATCGATCATGAGCAAGACTTTCGTGGAGATTTGAGTTCTACGTGTTTTCGATCCGACAGCCGACGAGGTCGCCCCCATATAACAAAACAGACCGCACCGGCACATCCGGGACGTCGAATTTAACTAAGGGAGACACCCATTCTTGATATGTTTGGGGCAAGGTCGAATCGTGCGCGAATTGGAGAAATTTGAATATATTATTTTATATTTTTAATATATATATATATATATATATATATATATATATATATATATATATATATATATATAT